>JAGFPH010004768.1:79441-89517 GCA_018207615.1 Philaenus spumarius
ACGAGTTAATGATATTACTCATATAACTTTATATTTTTATTAAAAAACCCAAAATGGATGACACAATTTTAGTACGACTTATTATGTAACACCTTTCTTCCTTTTCATACGAGGGTTACAAGACAGAATATTTGCATAGGAGGATTTTTATAAAAATGGAGGTCATTCATCTAAAAAGAGGACACATGGAATGCGTGTCGTTTCATATGAAAAAATACTCCTTTTTTGACAAGTAAAGTACAATAATTTAGTTTAACATAATTTTTGGTCCTCAGAAAGCAATAGTGTTAAGTTACACTTCCAAGGACTATCAACGTCGACTGTCACTTAAACAGATATTTTAAGTTTCATTGGGGTTAAAAAATAACAAAATTTCGGTAAGTGCAAGTCATTGAAGCGGGCCCCCGGAAGGCGGGGCCCCGGGCGGTCTCCCAGTTCGCCCGTACCTGGAACCGCCACTGACTATAGTTGCTAAATATAATTATATATTAATACAGAAAGAAGTAGTTTTTATGTGTTAATGGACCTACGAGTTTAAAATTACATTTATAAATACGCAAGTATTCGTGAATTATACATTTAAACTTCAATATCTCATTAAACAAATAAAAGAGCACTGTGGCCATAAAACCACACTGTAACTTAACTTACAATTTAGTTGTTTAGTTATAGTTTTTGTTCCTTGTTTTGTGGTTCGTGTTTCTATTTAAATCAGTGTTCAATATCTCATATTTAAATGTCACATTTAATTTTATTGTTTCGTTCTATGAGCTCCGGTAATTGAAATACTCTCTTATTTTAATGCATTTCAAAAACTAACTTGAATACAAATAATATCGACAATGTAATAAATAATGTATCCGAGGTTTCTCATGAGTCAGTATAAAGCTTATGCGGAGCGTTACAACAAACATAGTAAACATTAATGTTCAATATTAGGCCTACTTAAAATTAAATTTATTATAAAAATTAAATTTATGAGTATAATTAAAATGTATAAAATAAAATAATTGAAAAAATAACATTTTTTTTAAAACATGCTTTCCTATCCATGAGTAAAATAAATAGACTGGAACTAATAATAAAAATAACCCACAGATAAAATTAATTCTTTCTCAGCGAATTTTATATTGTAATGAGACTTTATAACTTGCACAAAATAAACACACCCAAAAAGCATGGGGCGTACTCTTAGTCCAGTCAATGAGTGCTCAAAAGAGGGGTGTAGAGTGCATGGAATATGCGATAATTTTTGACTTTAGGACTAGTTAGGAGGTAAACATACTAAAAGCCCCCACCCCTGGGAGGTGAGCATAAGGCGGGAGGGGGGTGGAAAGGTCCCATTTTTAGGTTTTTCGCTTATATCTCGGAAACGGTGCAATGTAGAAACAAATTTTTCAAATAAAAATTCAAGTTAATTAAATTTTCTATAAAATAGTTTCTGTACGTATTTGTCGAATTCACAACGGGTTTCGAGATATAAGTTATTGAAAATTGACAATTTTCGAAAAAATCGTGTTTACCTCACTCTTTTTGTTAAACTTTGCTTCTAATGCCTCTCACGACTGTTTCTCAGAAAAATGTTCAGAAACGAAGTTGTAGAGCATTAAACTTTCTTCAATTTGATATACACTTTTGTCATTTAGTCTTCAACCAATCAAAAGTTATAGAATTTCTAAGATGTACGCTTAATTTCGATGTTCCTCTAGAAATTAGTATGTTGAGAGCCTGTTGCGTTTTAACTGCTGTAACTTGCTGTCATGAAGAAGAACAATACTTTAATAATGGAAATAAGGTAATTGAAATTGAAACACAACATTTTTTTATGAACTACTAGGGGAAACCCCTGCATGTCCTGAGTACTTTTTTTAAAATAATTATCGCTTTTTTTTATTATTACGAATCATATAATTAATGTATTTACAATGACTGATGGTAATTCAATTTTGAAATTTCTGAACATCTTTCAACATGTTTTGAAGGAGTGACACAAATAATATAAAAGTACTTAATAGTTACGTTTTAATTGTCAAATAACCTTTTTTTAATACCACATATTATTTTACCTTACCAATAAATGCAGCTTATTTGAGAACAAACTCGAAATAAATTATTATAAGTTTTACAACTCCTAATAACTTTATTGATATTCAGAATAGTCTAAGAGACGTCAGTTTCCACATTACTTTCAACTAACCCAAGTAAAAGAACGTTTTTTCTGGTAATATAGTTACAAAAAGAAAAAGGTTTTAATATTATAATTTTGTGTAACTGCAATCGCAAACTATAAAGGTTCCAATCAATATGACTCGTGAGCGAGCTCTGCCGACCATAAAATTATGTTAAACTAAATTATTGTACTTTACTTGTCAAAAAAGTGTATTTTCTATATATATAAAATTCAATGTATGTCCGTCTGTTTGTACGTTTGTATGTTTGTCCTTTATGCGTTACCAAACCGTCCATCGGATTGCTTTGAAATTTTGCATAGTAACACAGGTTAACCCTGGGAAGGTTTTAGGCCATTTACCGAAGTCCTAGGACATTAGGGCTACGCCCCAGTGGCCCTAAAAGTTTCAATGTTAATCTTATGGAAGGTCAATCTTAAGGAAGAAGAAGAAAGATTTCTTTTGATTTTATCAGGGGCACAAAAAACAGCTGTTCGTACGAAAAGCTTAAAACAGCTGATTTTGATCAACAACTGATTTGGATCAAAAACTGAATATAATTTTAGGTTAGGCCTACAATGAACTTTTTTTTTCTTTTTACAATGAACTAAAACACTTGGGCTAATTATTAGTATCAGGTTGATTTGTCTATCCGTGCAAAGCCGGGTCGGGCCAGCTAGTTTAAAATAAAAGAACACGCATTCCATGTGTTCTCTTTTGAGGTGAATGACCTCCATTTTTATAAAAATCCTCCTATGCAAATATTCTGTCTTGTAACCCCCGTATGAAAAGGAAGAAAGATGTTACATAATAAGTCGTCCTAAAATTGTGTCATCCATTTTGTTTTTTTTTTAATAAAAATATAAAGTTATATGAGTAATATCATTAACTCGTAGTTTTACCAGAAACCTTCAAACTTTACTTCTTAAACAATTTATTAAATATGAAATAATAAACAAAATATTATTCAACTGACAAACTCTCACTGATACTTTCTATACAACTTTAAATAAGATTGTCAGCATCGGGATTAGAGGAATACTATGACTTTGTCTTATTTGTATTAGATCTGTACATAATTTTGGATAGGCTTGACTGAAACCAGCTGAGCCTCTATAGAAACCAAATTATATTTGTTGGAGAATTCAATGAAGATTATTTGAAATTTAAAGATAACCGTTAAAGATCAAGTGCAGGTTCATTTGATACACATGCTAAAAGGTACAACTTCAAAATATTAAGAAATATCCCACTGTATGTTATATGTTTTGTTTTGACTTTAGAAGTAGTTAAAAGTGCATAATTCTTTCTATAATTTTTGTTTTACTCCTTTCTTCAGAAGAAACTACTTAGGCCTACAAGTATAAACTATTTCTAATTGGTTACATGGTTAATTGGTTAATATAGTTTTATATTTGCGGGCCTAAGTTGTTGTTTTTTGCTGTCAAGAATGAATTAAACAAAATATTGTAAAAATGCATACATTTCAACGATTTCTGACCTCAAAGACAATCATATAACATATTTTTGTATTATAGCTACATTCGTTCTATGACTTATGTACAAAAGCAATCAACATCCGGACATTATAAGAAGTTTGTATGACATAACCAGACCCAGAACTGTTTGACTATCAAAGAAAATGTTTAGGTTATGTCTATTTATGTGTTACAATATAGCGAAAACAGTAGAAAATTTGGTATATATATATATATATATATATAAAAAAAAGAAAAAATATTATATTTATTTGTTTTTATTTTCATATTAATAAATCAAATGGTTTAAAGGTTATACTGCATTATATTTATTGTATATTTTCAAAGCCAACCATAAGCATATTATAGCCTATATCAGGTTTATAATTCATATACCCTACAAATATAACTAATTTGCAGACATTATAAGAAGTTTGTTTTGATTGAAGTTGTAAACATAACCCCAAAGTATAATCTAGGCTAGGTTTAGTATAGGTATTTCAGATGGTGGGTGAAATCACCTGTTTATACTTTTTTGTTATTCTTTATACTTTATTGTACGGACGTGCGTAGGTGCACTCGCTTTATAGGAGTTGGTTACGAACTTATGTATTAACTTAAGTGTTTGTCTTTGAATACTTTTCTTAGGTGCATCCTTTTGTAAATATAAAGTGAATTTTTGGTAATACTATATCTCATAAAATAATTTAGTATTTTATAACCTACTGGGCCAGCAAATGTAAATAAAGTTGCTAATTTTTTTGAGACATTGTTTGCCATAGTAGGCTTACCAAGTCATGTTTGAAAATTTCTCAATGTTCTATTATTACAAATTCTAAGTAAATTCAAGAGTTTTGACTGCAGAACGAAAACTTAAATTTTGTATAGACACATGTTTATTATATTCTTTTTTACTTTCTGTTTTTATTTGTTAAATTTCTGCTTTCTTAGCTTGAATTAAACGTTTTTGCTTTTATAACATTTCTCTTTGTTTATCAAGTTTTTCTCCAAAAGATTTAGTTTTTCTGCTGGGTCATATTCTTATAATAACTTATATAACTAGGCATATAATTATTTGGCTCCTTGATGACAAATGTGTCTTTTATTTATAGTCTTTAAGTTACTTTAAGGTATATGATTATATTTTATTTTCCTCGTCGTCAATAATATGTAATTTATCGAGTTTGATAATTGTTCAGTTAAAAAATAATTACAAGAATAATCTTTTATTTTGTGAAAAATGCATTTTCTAAACAATTACTACCAATAATGCATCTGATCAATAATTTAGTAATCAATCATGGAATTAATTTTATAAAATTATTATATTTTATCTTCCTGTCAATAATATGTAGTACATAAATAAAGATTAATAAATGTTTAGTCAACAATTACTTACAAGTTATGTAATATGTGTTATTAATAAACGAAGAATAATACTAAAATATTTTATTATGTTCTAGTTAACGGTCCAATCTATCTCAAATACAGTTTAACGGAAAGAAATAACAAAGACATCGCATATTTAATTAGTTAAACACATTAGCCTTTCCTTACCCTTACTGTTTACTGAAGTGTTCATAGTTCTGCTTCCTTTGAACAAGTACTTAATTACTTTTGATCTTGCTTCTTGCTTGCTCTATGTTTAATGAGTAAACCAGCTATACCAGATGAGGTGAACTTAGTAAGAACACCCTACTACATAAATTATATTTAGTTTGAAACACAGGGGGATAAGTTTCAAAGCATAGATAAATACAGTAGGTAATGCGTTACTTCAATAGTAAGTTCCCAATCGGAATTATTTATCTTTTGCCAACGATAAACAA
The DNA here is from genome assembly GCA_018207615.1 of Philaenus spumarius. Lineage (NCBI taxonomy): Eukaryota > Metazoa > Arthropoda > Insecta > Hemiptera > Aphrophoridae > Philaenus > Philaenus spumarius. Next base: position 84,917 of record JAGFPH010004768.1, read on the forward strand.
TTTGAATTACATGAAAGTAAATATATAAATTCAGTAAAAGTATTTGCATTCCTGAAAATATACTGTGATGTGAGTATACAAATCAAGGAAGTAATTTCTGTTCATTTCAAACTATCATATCCTTGGAAATCTGGCAATTATAAAGGCACATAAAATGAAGCAAACTTGATTTAAAATGTACATCTAATACAATTTAACTATCTATAAATGGTACTCGAATATAAAACTGATTTGAGGTTTATTTTTCATTTTATTAATTTAGTTTATTTGTTTGTTTTTTTTTATTCGTCTGTAAATATATTGTTTACATTGTGTTAAAGTATATACAGTAAGTAGGTTACACTACTTGTTAATAAATATACAAAATAACACTTGTTACTTACATTAATATTAATATATAGATAAATGATTTTGAAGATATTAGCACAGTTTGAGCGTTCTTGTAGGCGGATAAGGACATTTAGCCTGATTGATATTGTTTAAAGTCTTATTTTGTATTCTTAAAAGACTAAAAAATTTATATTTGTAAATATTTTCTGTAAAACAGCTATAAGGATTTCCTCGAAATTGGATGTATAAGGGTATTTTTACCCAAGGAGCCCGTTGGAACTAGTGAACATTTATGGAAATTAGTTTTCTGCGAGTTTTCCGGAAATTGTATATTTGTAAATATTTTCTCGAAAACGGCTCTAAGAATTTCCTTGCGATTTCGTATACAAGGTTTTTTACAAGGGCCAACTGGATCGAAGTTCTATATTTGGAAATTAAAAAGAGTTTTTTTCACATTTATTGAATATTTTTGCGTTAACATGGAATTAGCTACTTACTAGAAATTGGGAACAGAGAGAAAATTTTTTTTATTTACTTATGATTTAATTTAAAATTGTGATTTAATTATGAAGTTATGGAATTACCCTCACAATATCTAATATAAAGATATAAAAGACGAGCAATTTTAGCTTCATTAAGTAAAGATGTATCAAATATTAATGCTTAAATCATCGAAACACAAGAAGATGAACACAAGCTTTACAAGAGACAGTTAGAGATCAAACAGAAAATAGTCTGTAATTTAGTTCTGAATTTCATAATTCAATTGAAATCGCAGATTTCCCCCGGAATAAACTTAAATAATAATAAAAAAACGATAATAATGCTCTTGATGAATTTAGATATTTCGGAAGGCATGCGTAATGGACGAAGACTCATTGTTACTCAATTCTGTAATAATATAATTCAAGCAAATTTTGACTGGTCAACAGGCTGGAAATAATCTTAGAATAAAACTGGATTCAAGCAAAAGTGAGCAAGGATGGACATTGCAAAGGCACCAATTTCCAGTTTAGATCAGAATTTGCCATGGCGATACATAAATCTTAAGGGAAAATATTTGAATATGTTGGTGTTAACTTACAAAATTCCGTTTTATCCATAGAGTGCTATATTTGGCATTCTATAATAGTTAAACAAAGAGTAGCTTAAAAATCATTTTACCTAATGGAAATGCATTCTTTACATGAAATATTGTATGGACGGTAAGTGATAGATATAATGATGGTTTGCCAGATGTCTAGCAAAATGAGGATTTGTCTATTAAATTTAGAAGCTTTTAGTTCAACATTAGTATTGATAATTTTCAACTAGGTTTTTAATATTTAAAATTGTGTACTTCTGTTTAACGCTTAATTGATAATTTTAAAAGATTTTCATAAATTACCTAACTAAAAATTGTATACATAAGTTATTGATTGTTAAAATTCTTATTCTACATAATTTATTAAAATTGTACACTTGTATAGTGTATAGAATATAAAAAAAAAACATATCTGTATAAATAATATACATTTTAATAAAAAATTGTGATTTCATTTTACGAAACATTTCCTACAACTTTTTAAATGTCTTATTATTTAAAAGATTTCCAAAAAAGTTAGTTTTGATTATTATTATTACATTAAATGTAGTAAAAAGTAAATAAACGCGAGCATCGTTATGTCACCCAGTATATATATATATATGTTACTGTTTAATTTACATTTTGAGTATTTAATAGTTCATGAATAGTGTCTTTAAATTGTAAATTATACTTTTATTAGATTGTACTTCTCAAATTTATTCACTGAACAAATTAATTAATATAACGCTTGAAATTACAGAATCTGATTAGAATCTTACCCGATCAAGATTGGTTTTTGGTAGTTTTCTAATATATATGTATTTTTTAATTTTACTTTGTTTGAATTTTATAATTTAATAAAAGAATTTACTATTTCCACACCTTTTTGTGTTTACTGATCACTAAACTAGATATAAGCTAGGCTTATATAGACACAAATAATAACTAGGCTTTTATTTTTACAATAAGATGATTTCCTTTATTTCAGGTATTTATAGAGCACAAAATATACAACCTTAGATGTTGTATTATTACAAAATAAACAAAATATATACAAATTATTAACTAAGACTCTAATTTCTCGGGTTAAAAGATCCTGGCCTATTAACTGTGCAATCGGAAAATACAAAATGCTTAAAATTATACAAGGTTACAAATCTACAACTAGGAATATTACAAAAGGTTTTTATAGTTCAAGTTCTCAAAATAGATTGGTCAATTTATGTACTAATTATTGTTTCATTTAATTTGGTTGAATTTAGAATATTGAAGTCACTGTCTAAGTTCAGAATTATAAGATTTGGTCGGATATTACCTTATGGCAAAGTTCACTTCTGTAGTTAGTTTTTTTTTTTTTTTAACAGCTCAGTAAATGTTTCTTATATATTTGATGCTTTCTTCCTGAGTAATATTATTTAAGCTTTCTTCTATGTTAATCAAGTTTAGTTTCTTAAAGGACTTTCACCATCAATTATTATTAACGGTAATATTAACTAAAATACGTCTGGACTGTATCAGACAAGGATAGCTTCTAATGCCTAATTTTTTTTTAACCATCCCGCTTCTCCATTTTACCAATGCCCCTGCAAGTCTGAATAACAATAAAATTGCTTGTAGTAGATTGTCTGTAAAGTGGTTGTGGTCCTTTCACATACAATATATTATTTCAAAGTTTTCTTTATATTATGTTATATTTGTCGGAAATATTGATACTTCGTCTTCATAAAAATATTTAATGTTTAATTGTCTTTAAATTGTCCAAAAAACGTAATTATCTGTTTAAAAAAAAAAAAATATATATCACTTTTAGAACGTATACTTATGAACAGCTGTCTTACCAATATGTACAAATTCATGTTTCAGACATGCGCAGTATTCCAAATTCCAATCTTTGTCATATAACCTATTTTATACGTTTCAATATCTATTCACACTTTATAACACTGATTTTAATAAATTGTACATTGTTTCTTAATTTTAACATCTATTACAACTTACTTTACATGATTAAATTTATTTGCTAATAGTATTCTGAGATATAAGTATTTCGAATATATTGGTAGGCTATGCTTCATTTAATTTCCAATGTTTGGTTAGGTTTGTATTGTATTAAGGTAAGTTAAAGTGTTATATTAATATTAAAAGTGTTTATCGTTATTTCCTTATTAAATTAAAAGTTCTGAAATGAATTTACTTGTTTCAAAATAATTTAATGTAGATCGAGTTTTTTAGGTTAAATAGGCTATCTATCTATTTACTTGTTTTTATACCAGGATCCTTATACTTTCTTAGTTTATTTTACAATACATTTGGGACAAAATGTTACAATGTATTATTATGTTCAAACAACTGTAAAGTTATTTATTTGCAGTACTGTATACATTTTAGTCTAAATAATGAAATTCTTATGTGTTTGTTTAGTATAGAACAAATTAGTCTGCTATTAAAAATCTAGAATCACAGATAGAACGCAATATCACTACACAATTTTAAATACACTATGTTGTGCATTGCATAAGGTTTTAACACAACATTGCATCAAATATAATTTTCCTAAAGAGGAGGATATAAATATTCTACAACAGTATTTCTGAAATTGAATTTTATTTTAAAAATTGCATAAACTACTGAAACATTAGAAGATGAAATGTAAACAAGGTTTCGGGGATACCTTCGGAGCGTATGGAACATAAATATAAATATTTAGTTATGGTATTACAAAAGGAAAAACCTTTCTCTTACACACAAATGAAAGAACGGCTATGCACTCGTATTATACACCAAGAGTAAACAATTCTCTGCTAGATAGTTTAAAACTATTTAAATTTCATTTTAACTGTCAGAAAAACAAATAATTCGATCACGCAGCTGAACCGCTGGCGTGAGTTGAGCAAATTTACAAAATTAAGTTTATAGGCCTATGGTTTAGGTTTTCAACCAACAATTTGGGAAATAGGTTTACTCACAACGGTGCTGAATAGCTGCAAATGGTTCGCACGCCATTCCGCATATTGGGAGTATCTTCAACACACAAAGCATTGGGCGTTTCGCACGCTATTCCGCATATTGGAAGTATCTTCAATACACAAAGCATTACGTTTTTCGCACGCCAGTACGCATATTGGGAGTATCTTCAATACACAAAGCATTACGTGTTTCGCACGCCAGTACGCATATTGGGAGTATCTTCAATACACAAAGCATT
>JAGFPH010004768.1:91071-103984 GCA_018207615.1 Philaenus spumarius
AGAAAGATAATATTGTGTGGAAGGGAGCGTTAGAGAGAGAGAGAGAGAGAGTTATCCTCTTTATAACTATACAAATAAGACTTTACTAAAAATATAGGCCTACCCTTATACTAGTATTGATTCTATCGTTCTTAGAATTAGTCCCTTCTAGAAATAGTCCACAACAAACTAATTGTAGAGAAGATAAATGTCTGAGAGTAAAGTCAAGCAATCTTATTGTCAGTTTAAATGATGGTGTGTACGTGCCATATAATAAGGAATTTACGCGTAATATGTAATTTATTATTATTAATATAGAATCATTAATAAACTATGAAATGCGGCATGAGGAACCTTACCTCAATACGTTCTGTATTTATTACGACACATCTAATGATCGGATTAGTCAAACAAAATATGATTCATTAAGCTCTCATTTAGTTATTAATAGCTTCAGGGTTACAGTAAAGATACGAATGTGACAGAATAATCTTTCATAACAGAAACCAAATAAATCGGTAAATACATCTCTTTCAAATGTCTCTAATAAGTGTTAGTACAAGTACTTGGTGACATTTATATTAGTATTTGCTCTTGGTTAATTTCAACTTAACACAAAAATCTTGATTTTTAGTTAGTATTAGGATGAAAATATAGCGTTTTTAATTTTTTCTCTTTTCACTAAAATAGGGAGCAGAATAGTTGTGAAGTCAAAGGCATTTATTTAGTTGTTAGATTCGGCCATAGTTACTGGCTTTTGATTTCCTTGCACTATACGCTGCTCTCAAGTCTTCATTAATCCGACTGGCATAAAGTAAAAATAGAAAGAAAAAAACTTAAAAATTCACAATAACTTGGTAATAGTTTGGTGATTATGACTAATTCCTTACACAACTTTTCCCGAAGTAGTAATTGCAATACATATTTTATATAAGTAAACATTATTTCCATGTGCGATATGTATGTATTGGAATAGTATAATGTAACTAAATCAATATATCAGTAGACATATAAGCTGTTTTCATATAAGACGGAAAAATCCATAACTACTAAAATATTCTCAGCTTGGAGTTATTACTTAGTAATGATGAAAGTTTTATTATTAGTGATTGTTCAGATAGTTGCCATAATTTTTGTGTTAAAATCAAAACACGACTTTTCTGGAATTAATGCTGATCATAGGCCATGTGTTAAAGAAAACATTTTTTATTTCCAAGATTTTAAGAATAATAGTTTAGTAATCAAATAATTTAATTAACTAGATGTAGCACAAATATAAATTTATGAATGAGCAGTGTTGCGAGGTGCTTGTATTACTGGAAGTGTCACAATGAGGTTGTGTTAAACCAAGCAGTAGACGTAAATCTTTTTCGGGGCATCGTAAAGCTTCAATTTCTATTTGCGACATAACTGTCTCAATAGGATGACTAGAATAGCACAGAGTAGAAGATCAGAAGTATTACGTTATTAGGCTAGAAGTCAACGTTGGATAACATTTAATAAACAGTGATTTTAAGGAATCTCAAATATGTATTATTTTTAAGGGTAATGTAGGGGTTAAGTGAAAAAGAAATAGCTGGTAGCGTGTAGTATTTTTTAAGAACAAGATATACTTTTTAAGACAATTATTTTTTCTTTGGGTTAAAATGGTTTGCAAAATGAAAAAAATATATAAAACATATAAAATATATATAAAAAATATGTGTTAAAATCAAAACACGACTTTTCGGAATGAAGGAATAGTACTCGTACCAGAAAAATCGTGTTTTGATTTTAACACAAAAATTATGGCAAATATCTGAATAATCACTAATAATAAAATTAAACTTTCATCATTACTAAATAAATTATGGCAAATGTCCGAATATTCTCTAATAAAAAACATCAAAATAGTTTATAATTTGAAAGAATATTATTTAAAAAAAATCCACTGTAGTTAAACATGTTTTTTATCAAAGTTTTGTCAAATAAACGTAAATTTAACCTACATATTTAAATGCCAAATTACATTTTAAATAAAAGGTGTCCTAATTTTGCAAAATATTGATGGATTTTAATGATGTCTACTTACATTACGTTTATCTTACGTACAATTAAGTTTAGGCTACAATAAATACTGTAACTTAACTTCCACTACTGATAAATACTGTACATTCCAAAAACTTAAGTTTCAAACACCAAACAGCTGTGAGATTTAACTTCACATGCCATTCTCAAAATATCTCAAGTCCCACATTTCATTTAGTACGTAAGCTTAAAATTAATTGCAGAAAGTTCATGTTGTAATTGAAACATGGTTTGCATTTTGTACACTTCATAAAATATTTCATGTTATTGTTCTATTGACTACGAAGTTGACGAAAGCTATTAAGCCCAGTTAATTCAAAAACTGTAAACACTATAAAAACTGTTTATTATGTAAACCAAAGTTTGGAAATAAAATATGTAGTATAATTTTTATTTTAACTTTATATAATCATAATTGTTCAACAATTTAATGCTAGACATTTTTTTAAATAAAGTGTGCAACACCATATTTAAGCCAGAATACATTCATACAAATTAATGTGAAATAATCAATTATAATATACAAAAATAGTGAGTAGTAGATTTAGTTGTTCGCCCAGCCGACCCATTTACATTTCGTAGAACTGAGTGTAAAAATGTTGTCAGCACTAGAAGCTTGAAATTTGTTGGAAGAATATGAGAATATTAAGTGTATTGGTGATTATTTTGAGTACATAATGAAACATAAGTACAGTATTCCACACTATCGTACATTTTTTTTCCAGGAAATGAATCCTGTGTTCAGATTTTTCAACTTTTGTATAATAGAAAATTCATATGTAGGCTTACTGTTTTAAATAAATTGTAAAATGCCTACAAAATGTATAGTTAAAAGTTTAGCTGGTTACGGAAGTAAGATAATAGCTAACCCTGACGCTTTTTAGATTTTAGGATTTCTACAAGTTAAGGATTAGTAAATGCAAATGTACTTTCTTTAATGATAACGTAACTACGGTATTCTTATTCAATATTTTCTGAAAGCAGTTAATAATATAAAGAATATATTTTCCTAAAATATCTCACTCTCCAATGTAGACTGATTTGAAAGTTACTTAGTGGGTGCTGGCAGTACTTTTTTCTTGTATCGGTTCTCTGGTTTAGGATATGTTTTGTTGTCATGTCTTTATTTGGTGAAATATAGTATTATTTATAGTTTCTAGAATACAATTAGAAAAATAACTATTTGTTATTTTGTATTTACAAATACCAAAAGTACATACAAAATATGCAATTTACTTGCTGTTTAAAAATGTAAACAATATGACGTTTAACAAGAAATAACGAGTTTAATAAAACAGCTGACTGGAGCGTTTTCTAAACGATTTGAAGTCGATGCAAAGTGGTTGGGGAAGATAACCTCAGAATCTACACAAAAGCTTATTTTCTCGTATTTTTCTTCTTCCCCCAGCAGAGAGCAGCAACTGTGTTTTAGATTAGGCAAACTTAAGAAATGCGAGTTTAGTTTGTCATATTTTGTTCAATATATTGTTTGAATATCTCAATTTCGTTTTATTCTACTTTTCTGAATATAACCTTGTATAAATTAATAGTGTGATTTTTTGTAATTAATCTTTTCTTTCAAATGTCAAATGGAAATCTCAAAGAACACTTTGAAAAACTGAAATTTCAACTTAGTAAATGGCGTTATTTCTCCCTTTGTATATTAATTGCTTTCTTGAACAATAGTTTTTGTAAAACTCTTAACCGGTCCTAGTCACATTCCAGTTTAATTTATGAAATTTATTTATATAATGCCCAAGAGTTTCACAATATAACAGTTAAAATATAAATAAATAATAGACCCATGCTTATAATAAACAGTAAATGGAAACTCCATGGATTTATTACAATATAAAAATCGTGAGTTTCTATGGTGTGAATTGTGTTTATAAAGAGGTAAATAATAATAGTTCTATAGTCTTACACGTGGCATAAACATTCAACCATTTAAAGTAATAAAATTTTTAAATTTGCAATTGATATCTAGAAATCTTGAACTTAGCACTCAAGGAGAAATGTTGACATATATTTAAACAAATCAATTTATTATTTAAACATTATTCATTCTGAATTAAATTTTTTTCATATTTCGTTATTGTAGATTTAGTCCTTCCACTTTTAGGAACTTGGAGAGTATTCTTAAAAAAAACTGTAAAACAGTTTGCAGCTTTTATTGTGATAAATTCAAATCTACAGTACAAATGCATCTGATTACCAAGGCATTAAAAGAGAACATGTCGACATGAAACTTGATGGTGGTTCAATTGCAAACAGACATTGAAACTTTATAAATTGATCTATAAATATAAGATGGATAAACCTGATTTAAGTCAATTAAGAATATTTTATACTATTTAATAAAGTTCAACTATTCATTACTTAAGGAAGGATAGCGAAGAAATACAGTTTTGTTTGTAGACTTTTAATTAATACTTGAGTTACATGAATGATTTTGCAGTACTTAAAATGCTCTTCATATTTTCTGAACCTATTAATGTCAATTATAATTTATAAAACTTCTTTCTCCAATTTCCTTGTGTAAATGTTAGGTTGGTTGTACTTACTTTATTTTGTAGGTACATGAAATTAATGTTTATTTATATAGTGCAACAATTATTATTTTACAGTAAAAATATAAGCCAAATGCATTCAATACCATGTAAATAACAGAATAAACTCTAGGCTTCGAATAATACGAGAAAAAAAAGAACTGTATGTATTTGATAAAGTAGATATTTTTCACAACTTTAATCTCTCTCTTTATATTTTATTCTCTCAGTGCTGTCATAAATAGCTTCAAGATATAGTTCATTATGCATGTTTATATATAAACAATAAAAATAATTATCATACACAAATTAAATGATAGTGGCATTATTAATTATATTAAATCTGCCTATACAGTTTAGGATTATGAAGGTCACGTGCAGTCAACCGTCAAAATGAAACTTCCTGATTCCATCGCAACACAAGACTATGCAGACTATGCTAAAGTGGCTTATCCTATGTACCACTTGGTGTTACTAATAAATAAGATGTGGAGGGTAGTAGTGGGAGTGAATAGGTCCCCCATCCGATCATGACAGAAAAATACACAGGGCCATAAAGGACATGTAATGTACAGCTTTATGTCGCTGTCAGAAAGCACATCCGTAGATTTATTCAGGAGGGCTACGGTTATGAAGAGGCCCGTGCCCGTGGTGTACTACCTTGGATTAAGAGGGAGCGGTCGGATGGTTTACCACTTGAACAATAACTCAAAAGGCAGAAAGAAGGGGAAAGCACCCCCTGCTCATGAGTGTAATGCTCAGAGACTTACTGGCTACAGTCAAGCTATCTCCGGTGTTCAAATGGGTATCCTTCCCTCGAGCTTTCTCAAGTCTCTTCTGATCAAGAAGCAAATGTGTTCCTTACAGGAGGGGATTCTGGATGGAGATAGTCATAGGAATGAAGGGATCCGATATCAACCCCAAATGCAAAGGGTTCAGGGCTAAGGATGGTTTTTGAATCCTTAGTTTTTCTGATGAAGGAACTGAAAAATGGGTTATGTTCCTTGGGAACTTTTTACAACCCTGGGAAGGAGCCAATCTGAAGATTATTGGGGAAAAAGATATACCTAAAACCCAGATTGATGTTGCTTACTTCCTTTATTGCCATGCAGACTCCAATGAGAGGATTCTTGGCTTTGTTGGGGCTCAAAATTATGGCCTCAACGTGGACAGTTAGATTGTAGTCAGGAAGGCTGTAAAAAGGCATACTATTGAAATAATCCTAAATATTGATCATAGTTCGGCAAGAACCACCCAGTCTCTTGGGTTTTTGCCTTTGCTTCAAGTTTGCAAGCATTCCGATCAGGAAACAAGACAGATTGATCCGCTTGGCTAAAGGGGTCTAACGTACTTCCTGGACTGTCTGAAGATTGTGCCCCTGAGGCTCATTGGTCCATCAAACCTAGAGCATGGACTGTGTAGGCCCTCTACCTTCACAAGGCTCTCTGGTCGTCGAAAGAGTGACGGCCTGGCGTAGGTGGAACAGGTACGAAAGAATGGCCTTTTATATTTAGGAAATCCCATCTTTGGGCCACTCTGATTCCCAACTCGGTTGTGCTGCACCTGGAAGCAGGGTTCGCTATAGGAGGAGGGGAAGCCGTACAGAGAGAGGAAGCGTATCTTGCAATATGGCTTCGTCAGGAAGCCAGCTCTCAGGGACTTCAGGGTCTGATGGGAGCAGAGATTAGCAATGACCTGTGGGAGCATTGACTCATCTACTTTGCTTGGCACTAGATTTGTTTGCGAATCCTTCGACATGTTTCAAAACCAGGAGTATTGGTACAGAGGAGGCCTCATTAGGGGGACTCTTAAACCCCCCTGCTCATAATTTGATTTATGATAATGATCATGGTATACCGAGAGCTTGCATTGTTGGTCACAATAATGTAACTGCTATCCCTGCTTCTGATTTTGTGTCTTGGGATCCCACAGCAGTGCTGATAGATTCCGTGAATTGCTTGCTTATTTAATTAGCTGTAACCTTGCTGATATACATTTTGGTAATACAATTACGAACTAGAATGTTAGTAATGAACCATCACTGTCTGACCATAGACACATAAGGTTTGATCTTGTGTCAGATGAAACCCCGTAGCAGAGGTTAAACTTTAACAAAAAACTAACTGGGAGAAGTATAGAGATTTTTAAGACGAGTCCAACGAGTCTTGATTATGCTTCCGATAGGCTTGAATTCTAAATTTTGATGGCTTTTGAATCAAGTTGTCCCCAATGCTAAAAGAGGGATGATTTTTTGGAATTGTTTGATAAGCAAGTTGAGAAAAGAGTCTAGCTATTTAATCACGCTAAGCTTACCAAGGAGTGGTGAGCTTATAGAATGATCCTAACCTCCTGAAATAAAGAGTCAAGAAGATCTTGGAAACAATTCTGTGATAGAGTTACGGATATGCCCGTGGCTGCTAGATTGCAAATGGTGTTCCCTAAAAGGAGGGCCTTTTGTGGTGGATAGTCTATAATACACCAGGGATCACAAATGGTCCTCGGCACTTTTCCTAGATACCAATTTTCCTGGCAGTTATGCGGATGCTTCGGACACTGTGGTGCCCATTGATAACGGCTTCTCATGAGTAAGACGGGAATGAGGCAGCAATGCCTCGCTCTTTATCTTCTCGCTTAATATGGTCAGGTGGCTATCAACTCTCTGAAGCGTTTCAAGAAAGGCTTGAAGTTCAGTTAGGGTTGGTATTTTCCCTGCTTTTCTTTAATATGACATTGATATACTTCTACCCAGTGTGCTAGAGGGTTATGTTTTTAGGGCTAGTTATGAGTTATGATATATTCCGGTTTCCTGGAGGGATGTGGAAGTTGCTTGCATCACGAAGTTGTTTGACCGATCCTTAAGACCAATTAACCTATCTTGCTTCATTTAAATGAACAATTACCGCACTCCATAATCCTGTGTTTAATGTTGAGTACACCCTTAGGTATGTAGAAGTTACTCTATGTGCATGTATGGACATGGGCCCGTTTGACAATACCTCGCTCTCGTTCATTAAAAGGGCTGTTATCGACTGGATCTGCTCTATGCTCGCTCAAGCATATCTTTGTCAAAAACGAAGATGACTCTTTGTCACACGGTCTGTAAGAGGCTGTCCTCAAGTTGGTGTCATTTCTCCTCTATTGTGGTCTTTTGCAGTTGATGAACTGTTGGTCAAATTGTCTGTCTAGGGGTTTTTGAGACTATTGGCTATGCTGATGATCTAATGACAGTAATCTGTGGTAAGAATGACGATACTATATAAGTGCTCGTGCAAAATTTGGATTTATTCTGGAACTGGTGTTAGGGACAGAACCTGAGTAGCATCTGGCTGAAACTGTGTTTGTCCCCTTCGCCAGAAGAGCGAAACTAAACATACAACTGCCCACTTTTGATGAGGTCCGACTGAAGCTTTCAGTGGAGGCTAAGAATCTTTTATTAATCCTTGATTGAGGGATACTCTGGAATTTTCAGTTGAACAATGTTCTAAAAAAACTGACCAGGGCTATTTTGGCTGGTAATCAGCTCTATAGTAAAACATGGAGCATTACTCCCAAAACAGCTGCCGGGACAGTACTCTGCATTGGTCAGGCCAACTATCACATATGCGGCCTTGGTGCAGTGGTGGCTGTAATATATTGGATATATCACTAGATTTGGGTTCGCTAAATGAAACACATTTATATTCGTTATTGCTACGACTGCGTGCTGTTGGTAGGAAGGTGAGTTCAAGACTGCTTGTGAAATAGGAAAAAAGGAAAAGCGTCAGTCAGGGCTGGCGGGAAAAGGTACTGGTTACAGTCAATAGCATTTATTAAAAACTCGAATAACATATCGTACGATATGACGTCACAGATCATACGACATCACGCGATCTCCCACTCTTGCACAATTGTATACATCACAATTCCTCCCCTCTTAATTCTTTAAAACAATACAAAATTTTTACAATATCAAATATGTTAAACATAGTCACACAGTCGTATAACGTTTAAACTTAGAAAACTTGAAACAATTTAATTAAACTAATAACTGAAATTAACACATGATTACTCATTAGCAACTTGTTGATCACTCGAATGAAATTAATTTTTTAAACAACAGAACAATTTAAACAAATGAAAAAAACTAGACCTATCAATAAACATTTTACAAAATATATACATAATATATTATTTAATAATCAAGTCTTACAACAGGTTTCCTTATTCTAATTGGATACCTTCTTTCAACAACCTCAGTAGGTGTTGTATTATTGTTTACAATGGATGTTGGAGAATTCCGTGTTTGAATCATAACAGGACTGTTTTGTCTCATCACAAATGGTAGAGAACGGATGCTCTTCCGGGGTGAATTATTTCCCCCTGCTTGAATCGTATCTGTCACTAGGTCAGTCAATGACTCGTCTACTGGCTTTTGTTTATTTTCAGAAGGAGGCGAATTGACACCAATTAGTTGGTCAATATGCCTTCTCCATATTACACCAGAATTTAGCCTTACTACATACATTACTGGACTAATCTGCTTAATAACAATACCTTGTATCCATTTATCTTTTGAACGATATTGTCTTATCAATACTGATTGATTTACAAACAATTTTCGTGTTCCCGTTCCTCTGAAATAATTAGTTTGTTTATTTTGCTTTAACTCTACTGTTTTGGCAATATTAGGTCTAATTAAGTCTAACCTTGTTCTCATCGGTCTATTAAACATTAACTTAGTAGGAGTTTCTTGAGTTGTTACATGAACTGAATATCTATAATCAAACATAATTCTATACAATGCTAATCTACTATCTATACCTTCTCTAAATGCATACTTTAATATTGTTTTGACATACTTAACAGAATTTTCGGCTTTCTCTGCCGTGGATAAAGTTCGCGAAGCAAATGCTATTGGTTTTTCAACACCATCTTTACTAACAATAGACAATACACAACCTAAACCGGTTGGTGATGCGTCACACGCCAATTTAATAGGTAATTCAGGATCATAATGCTCTAATACTTTAAAAGAAGCTAAAAGTTTCTTGACTGTATTAAAAGCTTTTACACATTTTTCATCAAATTTAAACAATACATCCTTTTTAAGTAAATTATAAATAGGATTCAAAACATTTGACATATTTGGCACAAATTTACCATAATAATTAACTAATCCTAGGAATGATTTTACCTCTGTGTTTTACATTAGAAGGTGATGGTGCGTCTAGCATAGCTTTAATTTTCTCATCGGATGTGTGCAGACCTTCCTTGTCGATAATAAATCCTAAATATTCTAATTTTTCAGAGAAAAACTTACACTTATCTTTTCTTAATGTAAACCCTTTTTGGTTTAACCTTTTACAAACTTCTTGTAACCTACTGAAATGTTGTTCAGTATTTTCAGCTGTTATCAATATATCGTCAAGGAAAGCTACAACACCTTTTAAGCCTTGAATCGTCTGTTCAATAACCCTTTGAAAAATTCCCGGTGCTGAATTTATACCGTATGGCATTTTTGTAAATGCAAATAACCCTTTATGGGTGCTTATCCTACACAATTTCTGTGATTCATCGTTAAGCGCTAGTTGCATATACGCTTGGCTTAAATCTATTTTTGAAAACAATTGCCCCTTTTGCATACAATAAAAAATATCCTCTATTCTTGGTACTGGATAACGATCTATTTCTAAAGAAGGATTTAAAGTAACCTTAAAATCACCAGAATTGCGTAATTTACCATTTTTCTTTAAAACTGGAACTATTGGTGTTCCCCATTCAACTTTTTACAGGAATTAAGATTTTATCTTCTACTAATCTATCTAACTCATTTTCTACTTTACCTCTCATAGAAAAAGGTAAGGGTCTTGGTTTAAAATATTTAGGTCTCACATTCTCTTTTAATTTCAAAGAAACAATTTCTGTTTTACATGTACCTAATTTTTCGGTAAATACGTCTGGAAATTCCTTACATAATTTATTTACTAAACCTTCACGATTAGCTTCGCTTACAACTTCGTTTGGAGCTTCAGTCAAACCCAATACTCCTACTAATTTATTTCCAAAACTAATATTTATTTCTAGGATCTTTAACCAATCTCTGCCCATTAAAGGGTGAGCCCCTCTTTTAATTACATACAAATCAAGCATTTTACTTAATTTACCATGTTTAACATAAATCTTTAATTTTCCAATTGGGATTATTTCTTCATTAGTATAAGAATTTAATGTTAAATCATTAGGATAAAGTTTACGATTACTAAAATTTCTCAAATAAAAGTTTTCATTTATTACAGTTACTGCAGATCTGTATCTACTTCAAAAGAAATAACTTTATTTGCTACCATTACTTCAACTGTAATAGGCTCTACTTTAACTCTTTTAGTATTATTTTCCTCTACTTTAAACAGATTGTTTAAATCATACACATCATTGTCTAAATTTGACTCTGAATCTCTATCTAATTCTTGAGTATTTTTCACTCCAACAAAATGACTTTTGTTTTGTTTATGAAAATTATTATTACCTCTACATACATATTTATACTTATTTTGAGATTTATTAACCTTTTTCTTACATACCTTCACCAGGTGTCCTTTAATTCTACAATTGTGACACACACTATTTTTATGAAAACACTTATTACTAAAATGACCTTGCCGACCGCAACAATAACACATCACTTTCGTATCACTTTTGGTTGACACTTTGAAATCTTCCTGCTTCCCAGGTTTCCAATGTCTCGATGAAACAGCCATTCTCTGCATTCTGAGTTTAAGGTCGCTGCCTCTGGCTATTGTTTGCGCATCCTTTTCCACTCCCTCAATAGAAGTACTTATTTTCACCGCCTTCTCGTAGGTCAGAGTAGTCTCGGATAAAAGTCTTTGTTTGATTGCGTCACTTTTTAAACCGCTAACCAATCTGTCTCTTAGATGTTCGTTCAATGTCACGCCAAACTCACAATAAGTTGATAATTTTTTCAAATTAGCAATATATTCGGCAATGCTTTCGTGTTCGTGTTGCGTTCTTAAACTGAATTTATATATTTCGGATATAAAAGAAGGTTTATAAATGTTCCCTAATTATTGTCACTGACTCATTGTACGTTTTTGTTCCGGGTTTACTCGGGGTGCACAAGACTCGAAATGAGCTAAATGTTTTTACACCTACAACCGTTAATAAGGTAGACACTTTTTATCATCCGGAATGCTGTTGCATTCAACAAACGGTTCAAACTTTTCTATGTACGAACTCCACGTCTCATTCGCACTATTAAATTCCGCGAGTTTCCCGATTATTGTGGTAGACATGTTGCTTACACTGGACACTGAAGTATTCTGTTCCTCAGACATGAAAGAAAAACGATACTGCCAGTACACGTTCTCTTCCCTCTTTACTTTGACAACTTTGCTATCAATTTTGTAACACTACCGACAATTTACACAAACATATTGTGATAACCTTCCTAACACGTCTTCACGTCGTTTAAAATTGTTATATAACTGCGGTTATAACAGCACTATTAATAATCACTATTAATAATCCACTATACTCGTCGCCACTGTAATATATTGGATATATTACTAGATTTGGGTTCGCTAAATGTAACACTTTTATATTCGTTATTGCTACGACTGCGTGATGTTGGTAGGAAGCTGAGTTCAAGACTGCTTGTGAAATAGGTAAAAAGGAAAAGCGTCAGTCAGGGCTGGCGGGAAAAGGTACTGGTTACAGCCAATAGCATTTATTAAAAACTCGAATAACATATCGTACAATATGACGTCACAGATCATACGACATCACGCGATCTCCCACTCTTGCACAATTGCATACATCACAGTGGCCAAAGGTAAAGTAAAGTGGAGTCAAACAAGCTACAAAGGCTAGATGTGCCTAGGAATTTGTGGGACCATGCGCTCGTGCAAATCAGTTATGGAGGCACTTCCCAACCTGCTTTCTCTGCACATTCACGTTCAAGGGGTTGCGTTAAGGTGTGCCTTGAGGCTGATGGATACTCATAGTTACAAATCAGGCGATCTGGTAGGTCACCTGGCTATATTGCAAGAGCTTTAGGGGCTCAAGATGGACCTTATGATGTCGGATGTGCTGAGAAAGAGACAAAATTTTGACCTCTCATTCACGGTCAAGATGAATGGTCTCCAGGAGGCAGCAAGTGATGGATCTGGTAAAAGCAAACAAGAATGGTTTACGGATAGCTCAAACATTACCATTGGAGTTGGAGCAGGTGTTTATAATCCTAGGTGCAGCTTATTTAGAGCTATCTGTTACTTACCATTGATTTTTAAGTTGGAGGTCGTTGCGATTGATCTCTGCGCCAG
>JAGFPH010004769.1:0-14518 GCA_018207615.1 Philaenus spumarius
CTTCATCCGACTGTCTAATGTCTAATTCTCACTACGAATATTGTGTTCACGTTTTTTATACTAATTTTGATCAGGAATATTTTCCAACTTGGATCAACTGGAAAAACTAAGTTGAGTTTGAGGAATTGTTTTTTGGGGGGGGGAAATGTCTTCAATTTGATGTACAACCTTACGTAAGCTGTCATTAAAGAACTTCTGGTGTAAAGTAGTTAGTCAGGTGTAAAAGTTAATATTTCTAACTGTTTTAGTTAGCAAAATGATGATTATTTCGGTTCCAGGCTTTATTGACATATAGTGTATTATATCAAAATGGTATCTACAGGGTGTTCCAGGAGTAATCGGCCATACTTCATAGACGTATTCTTCTCATTAAAGTTATGAAAAAAGTTCGTATAAACATAAATAAAAGAAATAGTTACAGGAAATATAATATACGCTCTAGTTAATTATAAAATTGTGTTGAAACATTAATATTGTGAGTAAGAGCATTCTGTTGTACTGCACAATTATTTAACAAAATTTCACTGTGAGAAAATGTATGTAAATATATTTTCTAGAAACGCAATGCAATTACTGACAAATAGATCTTTATTGAAAAACAAACTCCATACAAATTCGGAATATTGAGCTTAAAAAACGAAGTAAAACGATGATAAATTAAATTAATTACGAAAGCACATCTATACTTATAAAAGCCAAATACCATTGACTCATCACAGTTTCTACAAAACCACGAGGCCTACAAACATGGAATTTTTCACTAATACGCTTTATAGGCTCTAGACAAGCACTAAGAAAGGGTTTCCGAAAATTCGAAATTTAATGGTGGTTTTGGGGGGGTTAACGTTACTAAATCACGATTTCTCAAAACCTACCGAACGGATTGGAATTACATTTGGTATGTACCTTTCCCTAGTGCCATAGCTGCTCGCTAAGATAGTTTTTCAAAAAATTAGAAATTTTAATGGACGTTTAGGGGGTCAAAGTTACTACAAAAAACCATCGAACGGATTGGAATGAAATTTGGTATGTAGCTTCCTCTAGGGCCCTAGATACTCGCTAAGAAAGGGTTTTAAAAAAATTCGAAATTGTATGGGGGTTTGGGGGGTCAAAGTTACTAAAAAGAAACACTGAACGGATTGGAATGAAATTTATTATGTAGCTTCCTCTAGGGCCCTAGGTTCTCGCTCGCTAAGAAAGAGTTTAAAAAAAATTGAAATTTTAGGGGAGGTTTGGGGGGGGGGTCAAAGTTACTCAAAACCCCATAAGTAATACATAGTGTAATATATTTATTGATATAATATATTTTTTATTAATACACATTTAACTATGATTTGTCTATGCGTGCAAAGCCGGGTCGGGCCAGCTAGTTTTTAATAAAATAATCTACAGTACTTTTATTTAAATGATTGAATATGACATTTCTTCAACTTAAAGTGAATATTTTAATACTAAGATGCTTCCGCCTTCACAGGAAATACAAATTTCTTCGATACGATTAAAAAACACCTCTCCACATTTGTTTTTTACTGGAAGACTGTTTAGTTTACTTCTTCGATGACAATCGCGAATGTTTTGTAAAAAATCTTTTTTCTAATAACATTATTTTGAGAGAAATGGGGCATAAAAATAATTATTGCGTAGGTCTAAACTATGCTAGTTTGCAGTTCTTAGTTTACAGATTTTGAAATAGTTTAGTTTTATAAAAATAGATTTTGAACAAAAAAATATCAAATTTGTATTTACCTTATTTATACCACTTTTCTCAAAATTAAATTCTCTTCAAATTTTATTATAGGCCTAATATTGTCCTTGTAATAAAGAAGTTATTGAAGTACAAAAGTAATAAACGGTATCAGGAAACTGACACATACTTTCTCCCTCAAAGTACTATAACATACTCTAGTAGAATAATCATCAGTAGATTAATAATTAAAAATACCATTTTTTTTTTTTAGAGTAATTTTCCCATTTAAATTCATAAAATAACGGAAAACCAACTTTTCTCAAAAACGGCTCGTACGATTTTGATTAAAATTTTATAATTTATAGTAGTTTAGGTCTCTAATAAACTATAAAATTTTTATCAAAATCGTTAAAGTTGTTTTTGAGAATTGTTAGATTTTTCTGTTATTTTAAGGGTTTTTATGGGAAAATTACCCTTAAAAATAAAAAATTCACAAAAATAAAAAAAGACCTGGAGATACCGTGGATTAGTACCTCCGTACCAAATGTCATCAAAATCGGACGACTGGTTTAGGCTCTAGGTCTGATAACATCCACACTCACACACAGAGACACACCCACACATCACTCCGAAAACCACTTTTTTAGGTTCATGGGGACCCAAAACGAATATTTCCACCAAAAACTCAAACCCGAAAATTTTTACGAATACAATACTTTTTCCATATACTATGGTATAGGGGGAGAAAGTAAAAAGTACACATTTCAAACCAAATATTTGTATTTACCCAGTTTTCTCGTTGACTTCTGGAGATGCATTCGTGTTACGTGTTTTATTAAATATTTCAGACTAAAACTAACATAAAACTTCTATTTAAAATTCCAGGACCCGTAACTATCCAACGAAGAGTTTTTCAATCTATGTATGTTTAAATTAAGTTTTTTTTGAGACCATTACACCTTTGAGGTCTCACCGATTTCTCCTGAAGCACTTTATATAATAGAGTCAAAAATAATGTACGAGTAAAGTTTTTTAAATTGCTTTACAGTCAGCTGAGGCAATAAATAATACGTAAACAACATTAAAACAACCAGAGCGTGTCTCATTACATGCAAGAGCAGTTATGCAAATGAGGTGTCTCGATGCGATTGTTTGGTTGGATCTGTTTATTCATCTTTAAACTTAAAATAAATTTCTTGGTGCTTATTTTTCTGAATCGTAATCACTATCTATTACTTGTTGTTTGGAACTGTTTAGTCAGCAACTTGTTTTTTTTTTTATCGATTTTACTTTCTCACTATACTATAGTATAGAGAAAGTATAGTGATCGCAAAAAAATCGATGTTGAGATTTTTGTGGAAATGTCCGTTTTGGGACCCCCTGAGTTAAAAAAAGTGGTTTTTACAAAATGTCAGTCTTATTCGTCGATTTCGATCAAATTTGCACCAAACATGTCAATTAGGCCTGTATAGATGCACAAAAAATGGTTTTGAAAAAAATCTGTTATTATTTTTTATAAAAAAACGACTGTAACGATTTTGATAAAATTTTGCTTATTTGTAGCCCTTAATGTACCCTACCATATGCAAAAAATTTCATCTTTCTAAAAAATTCTCGTTTAGCGTTTAGCTAATAATAATAACTGATTTTTTTCGGGTTTTTGGCCGAAAAGGGGGTTGTTTTTATAAATGTTTCTAAACCTGTTTTGTGCATCTATACAGGCCTAATTGACGTTTTTGGTGCAAATTTGTTCGAAATCTATCGAATAGTTTTCTGTCTAGCTAATAATAATAATATTTATTAGTTAATCTCCTACTATAATATCAATCTCTCCTACCCCTCCTACAATTATGAAGTCACAACGAATCTGTTTAATAATTTAAATATGTTTTAAAAAGTATGTGCAAGTTGCTGGTTATAATAATTATGTTTCCACTACCTAAGGAAATCATTTCAGGCCATGTAGAAGCTGTTAGTGCTATTATAATTCATGATAACAAACTAATTGTTTGTTGAATAAATTTGCAATGTTAATTATGACCGACCCTTAGGGAAAACTAGATGTAAATACTTGTAATTTCAAAGATTTCCCACTTTTTCATGACTGTTCCTTTTTTTTAGTAGTTTTTGTTAAATTTGTGTTACAATATTCTATTTTCGACTGTAGAATATCTGGATTTTGTATTTGAAATTTTCTAAATTGCATACAATCAAATTTACTTTTTACATAACTTCAGTAATATTCTTAATTTGAAGTAGTTTTAAGATGTTGTTGTAACACGATAACAAACTAATTGTTTGTTGAATAAATTTGCAATGTTAATTATGACCGACCCTTAGGGGAAACTAGATGTAAATACTTTTAATTTCAAATATTTCCCACTTTTTCATGACTGTTCCTTTATTTTAAATAGTTTTTGTTAAATTTGTGTTACAATATTCTATTTGCGACTGTAGAATATCTGGATTTTGTATTCAGAATTGTCTAAATTGCATACAAACAAATTTACTTTATACATGACTTCAGTAATATTCTTAATTTTAAGTAGTTTTAAGATGTTGTTGTAAGCTGTATCATATTGCAACCTCAGGTCATTCCCATTTGTTACTATTTAGAAACAACACACTTTATCTAGGTATAACTAACTGGCTGAGGGGTAGTTAAAAGCGTACAAACTATAAGGACTACAAATTGTATTTCTATTTGTTATTTACATAAAATATGATTGTAGATATATCAAGAAAGATAAAAATATTATTTTTTATTGGCTTTTGATTTCATATTGACATATCAAATAGCTTTAAATATTATAAAATATTAAAGTATTGTAAAATTTAGATATGATTTTACTTTCTCACTATACTATAGTAATCTATAGAGAAAGTATAGTGAGCGCAAAAAAATCGATGTTGAGATTTTTGTGAAAATATATGTTTTGGGACCCCTTGAGTCCAAAAAATTGGCTTATACAAAATGTCTGTCTGTATTTCTGTATGTCTGTCTGTATGCATGTATGTATACAAAGCTAGAGAGAAAACTATTCGATCGATTTCGAAAAAAATTGCACCAAACATGTCAATTAGGCCTATATAGATGCAAGAAAAAGGGTTTTGAACAATTTCGAAAAACAAGTCAATTTTTGGCCAAAAAACCACCAAAACATCTGTTATTATTTTCTTATAAAAAAATGGCTCTAAAGATTTTGATCAAATTTGGCTTATTTGTAGCCCTTAATATGCAGAAAACCACATCTTTCTAAAAATTCTTGTTTAACCAATAATAATAACTGATTGTTGGGGGTTTTCTGGCCAAAAAAGGAGTTGTTTTTCAAAAATTTCAAAACCCGTTTTTCTTTCATCTTTACACGCCTAATTAGACGTGTTTTGTGCAAATTCGTTCGAAATCGATCGAATAGTTTTCTCTCTAGCTAATAATAATAATATTTATTAGTTAATCTCCTACTTTATTATCACCTCTCCTACCCCTCCTACAATTATGAAGTCACAGTGAATCTGTTTAATAATTTAAATATGTTTGTGAGAAAGTATGTGCAAGTTCCTGGTTCCGTTTATTATAATAATGTAGGCATATTTGTTAAAATTTTGCATTTATATCCATTATTATAATATATTAAAATAAACATAAAAACACTATCTCTTAGTTGCTTTTTATTTCATTTTGATAGATCAAATGATTTAGAAGTTATTAACGATGTTTAAAAAATTTGAAGTTTGCGGCCATTTTGTGAGCTTACCGTTAGAGATACGAAAAAATTCAAGAATACAATTTTGTTGAACAAATTTGCTATCAGCAAAATGTTATAAGTTTTTAAAATTGGCTTACAGTTAAGCCACAAACTGGCTTTAGAAAAAAGCTTACACTGAGAGAAACGATGTGGCCACCATTTTTATTTTATTTAAGGGGTTAAATATAAAAAATGGGGGAAAAAACGTATATACATCGATCAGTCTAGGAATAATGCAAAAAATCATGACAATAGGTCAAGACGTTTGGCCAGAGTCGTGAGACAGATAAACAGACACACAGATGAAATGCCGAACGGTCGAGCTAAAATTGAGACCGCGCTTCGCTCGGTCAACTATATGTTACTCACGTACGTATCGACGTACACTCGCTTTTATAAAAGTTGCACTTGTCTTGTGTCACTGCACCGAACTTGTGGTTGGGGGCTCGGTGTTTAATAGATATAAGTTTTTGTTTGCAAATTTTACCTGAAAATTAAGCCGTCACACCCATTATTGTGATACTTGTGAAGGGTATTTTAGCAAGCTCTAGAGACATGCCAGTGAAGTAAGAGGTGCGAGTATATAGTAAAGATATGTTATAGATTTCCCATGTGTGTTGAGTTTCTAAGTGGTTACATGCGTAATTACAAGAGGGAATTAACAAGGCTTTTAGATGAAGGAACAAGTAAGGGTGTATTGATTGATTAAAAGTTGTTATTTTGGGTGAAGTCAAACCATCAGTCCTCTCTTCCATTAAAAATTACACAATCAGCATTTTTACATGGGTTATTACAATCAATATTTAAAACTATAATATGCAATACATCTACTTATATAAAGCTAGATGGTTTTTAAAAGTAAAAATAAAATACAGAACACAGTTCACACAAAAAAATACGTCAAACGCGTTTCAACGACAAAGTCGTCATCTTCAGTGACACATGAGCTACAACTAAATTATAACTGCATATATTATATTTAACTGTATTCTATTTATAAATCTAGACGGGTTCACTGATTCATTAATATTAAGTATGAGGCACTTTCCGTAATCGTACCCTTCTCGACTTGAATTAAAGCTCTCGACGAGAAACTTTCTGAATAATTGCCAATTAATTTAATATTTTTGATTTTGAAAGCACCTTTTGGGAGGAAAATAATTTTTAAATTTTTCCACTTTGAGCGCGTTTTGTAAGAAAACAGTAAGAGATAGCAAAAATACAAAAGTTGTAGACAATTTAATTTCAAACTAACAATAATTGTTATGTTATTTTCATAATTTTAGCCACTATTCATCCGAGAAGGGAAGCTGCGCCCAACGTCTTTCTACTTATATAAAGCTAGGAAGGTTCACTGATTCATTCACTGACATAAACTATGGGGCACTTCCCGTAATCATACCCCCCTGGACCTCATACTTGAATTAAAGCTCATGACGAGAAACTTTCAGGAAAATTGTCAAAAGTTAATTTTTAAAGCACTTTTCGGGCGGAAAAAGTTATTTATTTTTAAATTTCACTTTGAGTGCGTTTTGTAAGAAAACGGTAAGAGTTTTAATTTTAATCAAAAGTTATAGAAAATTAAATTTCAAACTGACGATTTTCCATCAGATTTAAGATCCAATAATCCGTTTAGACAGTATTCACCCGAAAAGGAGCTCCAGCACACAATCCTTGAAATTTCCCATGTTAATCTTATGGAGATAATGTTTAATGAGTTTGAGTCAGCTGCCAAATAATACAGCTGATTTATGCTCGGTCCTTAGCGAATTTTCCAACTGCGAGCGAAGCGAAGCAGCCATCTGAGGCCGCACGCCAAGGCGGTGTTGGGACGCGAAGCGTCCAGGGGCAGAGCCCCTAGTTAAAACTAAAGTCTTAACATATCAAATGTATACAATTAGTTTAAAAAATAAATAATAAAGACAACAAAAAGATAGATAAAAACAGTGTAGGGCCTACTAGTGCTGTGTATACACAGTTCTAGAACATGGCCTATTGTTACAAATTTCACCAGGGTATTCTATTGCGAAAATAAGAAAACAAGTTTCAATAAACGCTTAATTTTTAATTTATATGCACTTTTATGTATTACATAAAATTATTGCTTTCTTTGAGACGATTTGATAATTATTGATAGTTGATAATTAATTCTTAAAGCACGACGCTGTTAGTTTTTGATTTATTCGAAGATCGGTTTTTCTTCGTGGTTTTACTCACGTAATAATATAAACTAAAAGTTTAATGTAATAGCGGATCGTAAAAGAAGAAGAAATCGACGAAATAATATAGGCAGTGGCAAATTCAAAGGCTTTAACTCAATATCAGGTGCTGTATGGATTTATTCACGTCACTTTAACGATGAAATGGACATAAAACTTCCTAATTTTGTAAGTTGTGTTGAATTAGTCTACTTGGTGGTACCTCTAAAATGGACTTATTGTTTTCTAATTTTTTTTATGTCCAAATTTGCTAAATTGGTAATGAATGTAGATGCATTAAAGATACGTGTGTTGGTTCAGTGAAGGCCTAACCTAAAATTGTGCTTTTAAAAACTTTAATTGAAATTCTCAGCTTAAGTTTAATATTTAACAACATATTACAATTAAATTAAAGTAAGCCTTTCTCGGAGAGTTTCAAGTAGGCTGTGTTGGTTCAGTACAGAAGTGAAAACTGTCTTTAGCCTATAAACAGCAAGGTTGTGTTATTTTTAACTCGAGGAGACCCCTGCGTGCTACGCACGCCAACCCCTGATGGAATTTTTTAAACATATGTTCCATGTTTTATTTATAATAAAGGTGTAGGATTAATAATAACCCAAAAACTATGATGGTAAATAATGTTAAATGTTCAAATTAATTTTTTCATATATTTTATAACAGTTACTATAATTATTTAATTATTGTTTCATATTTTGAAATCAGCTGTTAATATTGGTTACTCACTTTAAATTACCGTATATTATCAATAAATAGACCTACTATTAAATTATAATAAGTTTTATGTATTTTTAATAAGGATGTAACATAGTTTTTCCTTATTCTTAAATTCCATATCGCAAGTTTTTATTGGTTTGTGTGTTGAAACATGTGTTTGTTCAGTCTAGGCATAACTTTAAATATTATTTTGTATTAAGCTGGACATCCGATTCAACTGTTTTATCTGTTATTTTATTCAATTGGTTGCTATGGTAATGAATGTAAATACATTCAAGGTGTTTTTACATCATCAGTCTAGGCCTAACCTAAATTTTTTTAAATTTATTTTACCTGCCTTAACGGCAACATACACATATAATTTATGTTTTTGTCCATATTTAATTTTTCGGTAAATGCAATATATGCGATGCATCGTTGAAAGAAACTGGCCACTAATGATTTTCTATTTTTCTCTAAGCCAGCTGATTCCTTTGCTACAATTGTTTGTTCTCAGATGCACAATCACTTGTTTTAATAATTAGCTGGTTAGGAAAACTTAAAATTATGATAAAATATGTTTTAAAAAGTTCTTTTATTACATTCTAAATTAAATCATTTCAAAAATGTAAGTAAATTGTCAAATAAAGAATGATTGATCTTCCATTTAAAACAAACCGCGTGTAAAACGGTTCAGTGGAAGTCTCACAAGTTCTTCCGGAAGATTTTTAGTTTTGTGTTTTAATACATAGGATTAATCTTAATATCTATGAAAATAGTAATTATATTGACATCTAATTTGGTGTACCTATTTTTTACTTTTACAAAAAAAATGGAACGGTATTTTGCATACTTAAAAAATGGCGGCCGTTTAAAATTTTAATGTCAAATACTAGAATCTGGCATAGTATTTATGAAATAAATATTCGAAGCTGAATAAAACAAAGACACTAGTAAGAAAATTCAAACTTTCATTTTGCTTGTTTACATTAATCGAAACTGTCACGAGAATAAATCTGTGTACATTGTTAAATAAAGCAAAACCTGTAATAATGCTTTAGTCTTTCTACACTCAATCTTAAGTGTAATCATTATGAATAACATTGTTTCATAAGTGTGTTAATGCAATTGGACCCAGCTATTGTTGTTGTTGTATCAGGAGGGGTTTCTGGAGATAAATTGAGGAAGTTTAACTTCTCCCCACAGAAACTAAATCGGTTGTATAAATCTTACGTCCTCCACGCTACCAACTGCTACAACTGTTAGCTTTATAGTTTTTCCATTTATATTTTTACAAACAGTTTCGTTAGAAAAACGTTTGAACATCTATACACTGGTATTATTGCTTTAATAAATAAATCTTATTTTTAACAGAAAGTATAAATTATAAAACCAATAAAAATTATATCTTTGCCAAAACTTCAACCCTGCGTTTAAACGTCAAATATAAATTATTGAGTTCTGTTCACAGTCCAGTAACATTTTGCCTTAGTCGGTGTCGATCGTTTCACTTATTTCATTCAGGCATTGTCGAACCGGTTTTGCCGAAATTTGTATAAATGCCCGTCAAATTTTAAATAAAAACATTACACAACACATTTTACAACAAATGAACCATAAAATACAACATTTGGGACACATCGCAATGTTTATATCGTTAAAAATAATTGAATGTGAATCACGCACGTGTTCACTCGTTCATTATCTAGTCATAACTGAATGTCCTTGCGATGCAGGGTTCGTTCTGCCTGAATGGGTTTTAATCCAAGGATGCTGTCGAATATGGTGTTTGACTGGAAGTGGACTTTTTCATTTAATAGAGTGGATGAGTCGAAAGTAATCTGTTTGCATATTTGTAATTCCTCTAAGACATTCATGATTGGTATTTTGGGACATTTGTGCAATTGTTGAATGAAATAGGCAAAACGATCGTCGTAAAATTAAATAAATGTTTCAATAACTTTCCTTTGAATATGTTTATTTTTTTAATAAAATTTTACTTACAACTAGTTATAAAAAGAATGTAAAACGATACATTAAAAATTTCAAAATATTTTATATTTTTAAATTATAGCCTATATTTACTTAGCGTCTGTCAGACCCCTTTGTATAAAAGTAGTGTATCGCCGATCTCTAAAGTAACTAAGGGTTTAAAAGACAGTTAAAATGTGAGTAAAGTTAAAGGGTTTTGAGATATGTATCATTGCAAATTTAGTGATGCGTTCAACAACGACATATACTAAAAAACACAATTGTACTCAGCATGACTGTTGATGTCAATCTCTAAACTGACAATAGATCATGTTAGCTGGCCACTACTGGCACTTTAAGTTGTTCATTGCCACCAGTAATAAAGCGTGAATTGTTTTATTTCCATGCGTTATAGTTGAAAAGTTATCAGTTTATAGATTGGTCAGTTGTAAAATAAAAGTAAATTTTAACGTAAGATAGAAGTTTTAAGGAGCTCTGGAGAGCCCCATCTTGGCAATGTTAAAAATTCAATATTTAAGGAACAATTTCTCAGAAACTACTGGATTAAAATTAGTAAAATTTTATCAGTGTGTTAGTACTACTTAAATACAAAATGTAACATGAGGGTTTAGCAATAGAAGCATATGAATACATTTTCTCATTATTTTTATAAAATAATAGAATTTTGACCAGTTTTTGCCATATTTCTCAGTCATAACTTAGAAATGAACACTTATATTACAAAATTCTCTCTTTAAAACCTGTAGTGTAGTCCATTAAACAACCCCTGAAAAAGTGATCATTATGTTAGATAGATTTTGATAACATGTTCCTTTTGTGAATAAAATATATGATTTCCAGAAAACATGTTTAATGTTTTACTTACATATTATTGAATACATTCCAGCCTCATATGCAGGGTTTTCATCAGCTGAATATCATCAAAGACTAATCAGGTTAGGCACAATTTTAATTATTTTCAAATTTGATGAATCATATCAAATTATTAAGAACTAGGGGAGACCCCTGCGTGCTTCGCACGCCAACCCCCAATGGAACCTTCTAAAAACATTTGTTATGTTTTATTTATAATAAAGGTGTACGATTAATAATAACCTCAAAACTAAGATAGTAAATAATGTTAAATGTTCAAATTAAACATTTCTTATATTTTATAACAGCAGTTATAATAAAGGTTAAAAGAACCAGCAAGGCTCAGGACTACATTTTAAAACCCTAACCTAAAAGCTAAAAATACAAAAATAGTTGCTTCAAATTTTGAAATCAGCTGTTAATGGAAATATTGGAGCAGTAGCTACTGTTATTTTATTCAATTGGTTGCTATGGTAATAAATGTAAATACATGTGTTGGTTTATCATTCCAGGCCTAACCTAAGAATTTTTTCCGACTAAATTTACAAATATTGAAATAAAAAAAGGTTTTTATCGAAATTAATTGTAGCCTATGTTACTCAGGGATAGTGTAGCTTTTTATTAGTAAAACTATTTTTTCAATCGGTTTAGTAGTGCCAGAGATTACCCCCTACATACAAACAAACAAACAAACTTTACCTCTTTATAATATTAGTATAGATATGATGCAAAATTTGTCTTATTCTCATGTATAATACGAACCAAAACCGTATTTTTAACCACTTAGAGTTGAGATATAATAATAAATTTGGGCTTGTTTTAAAGTTAAATAAAAGGGCAATAATAAGAAATAAAAAATAAAAAAATAAAATTTTAGGTGCTCCGGAGCCCCTTAAAACAATTATTTGACTGTCTCAGCTTTCTAGTTTACAACATTATAAACATTCTAGATTAGAGATAAGGGGTTCTAAGAAGTGACAGCTTGACAGTGCGTCGCTTCAAACTGAATTCAATTAAAACTGTCATGTGATTCAGACACACCATATATAGAGTAAAATAATTTATTGCATTAGGCTATTATATTTAGGATTACTTATCGTATAAAATACTAGCAGGTACACGTGGCTTCGCAAACGGTCCAAAGATTCGCCGCATAGTAGTAAATGTTTATTGTTTTAATGGTTGTTATTACATTTTCATCCCTTAGCAGCACGCTATACAACGCAAATATGATTTACATAGTATACATGTATTGTAAGAAATAAATGTTCCAATTTCCAGATCTCTAGCTTAATGGGAAGTGTAATAATTAATTTGTATTGTTTTAGGAGTTGTTACATTTTCACCCCTTAGAAGTACACTAAAAAAATACAAATATGTTTTACTTTTTATATATTGTAAGAAATAAATGTACAAATTTCCAGCTCTCTAGTCTTAATGGAAGTATAATTATAAATATTTATTGTTTTAGGAGTTGTTCCAACCCTTGGATCTAAATGAATTCCAGCCTATGTTTCTTTCCAGGTCATGATCTATATGTGTGCCAAATTTCATTCAAATCCAACCAATGGTTTTTACGTGATTGATTAACACACACACACACAGACAGACACCATTAGATTTTTATATAATAGTATAGATGTTTAAAGTTATTAAATGTAATTTATAAATTAATCATACATACAATTTTTGTACAACCAACTCGAAGTATAAATAGTGGTTTTATTATAATTGTCTGCTAAATGTAGACCTATATATGGATTTAAATAATAGTTCATGTCCAGTTATAACAAGACAATAATTAGAATGCTGAAGCTTCTGCTACGGAAAGAAAAATCCCTGAATTGTTATTTCCCTCACGTCCTTATCAGCCCGATGTGCAATAAAAACATTAAGGATAAAATCTTTCTTACTGGTGGTGCAATAAAATACGAACAGAATATGTTCTAAATGTTAAGGGGATTGTTTACCGTGGTACAAATAAATGTCAATTTCAGTAATAGCCCGTCAATTTGTTGGTTACTTTGAAAAACTATCTATATATGTAAAAGCCAAATCCACTGACTCACTGATCACGATTTCTCAAAAACTACTGAAAGGATCGGAACGAAATTTGGTATGTAGCTTCTTCTAGGGCCATAGGTGCTCAATAAGAAAGGTATAAAAAAAATTCGAAATTTTAAGGGGGGGGGGGCAAAGTTACTAAATCACGATTTCTCTAAAACTACTGAACGGATCGGAACGAAATTTGGTATGTAGCTTCCTCTATTGTCTTAGGTGCTCTCTAAGAAAAAGGTGTTTTAAAATTCGAAATCTTAGGGGTGGGTTTAGGGGTCAAAGTTACTAAATCATGATTTCTCTAAAACTACTAAACGGATTGGAATGACATTTGGTATGTAGCTTCCTCTAGAGCCGTAGGTGCTGATAAGAAAGGGTTTCAACAAATTTGAAATCTTAAGGGGGTTTGGGGGGTCAAAGTTACTAGATCACGATTTCTACAAAACTACCAAACGGATTGGAATGAAATTTGGTATGTACCTTCCTCTAGGGCAATAGGTGCTCGCTAAGAAATGGTTTCCAAATTTTAGGGGATATTTGGGAGGGTCAAAGTTACTAAAAATCCTCATAAGAAAGAAATACATAGTGTAATTTATATTTATTGATATAATATATGTTTTGTTAATATACATTTAACTTTGATTTGTCTATCCGTGCAAAGAAGGATCGGGCCAGCTAGTATAAAATAAAATCCATGCTCTAGCTGATTCAATGTTTCTAAGTGTAAATGACATCGTAAGAATGATCCACGTCACGTGGGTCGTATACAAAGCAAATGCACTTGCTACGAAGATAGGTAGGTTAACCATATTTCTTTTATGAATTTTCTTTGACAAATTTAACTCATTTATCTCATTCATTGAGGTTACAGGAATGTTTGTAATTTTAAACAATGCATTTAATTTAATATAGTGTATACTTCTGTTATTTTATATCCATAGTTTAAGTTTACACAGTTTATTAACCCTAACGATATATTGCCTTAGTTCACCTATACTATTATATAAAAAATCTAATGGTGTCTATGTGTGTTACTCAATCACGTAAAAACTACTAAATGGATTTGAATGAAATTTGGCACACATATAGATCATGACGTGGAATGAGACATAGGCTAGAATTCATTTAGATTTAAGGGTTGCAACAACCCCTAAAACAATAAATATTTATTATTATACTTCTATTAAGTCTAGGGAGCTGTAAATTTGTACATTTATTTCTTAGAAGATATAAAAAGTAAACCATATTTGTATTTTTAAGTGCACTGCTAA
>JAGFPH010004769.1:16720-41924 GCA_018207615.1 Philaenus spumarius
CGATTTATATTTTTATCAGTATTATTATTAGAGGAGAATAAAGGTCAACAAATTACACAAGTAAATATATTGTCAACATATATTACATCATATTTTGAAATTCATAATTATAATATAATAATTATAGTAATATTAATTTAATTATAATTATAATAAGTATGCGAAAATACTGATCATTATAATGTAAGCAGTATTTATTTAGTGACTAATGATTTTAAGTGACGTATTAGTGTATGCACTCTTCATAGAATTCTAAGAATAATTCAATTTGTAAGGGAGAATGATAATAATAATTATAATATAATAATTATAATAACGTATTATAATATTAATATATTATGTATCGTCTATTCCCTCTCCACGCGCTTACTTGTCTATATATACTATTAGCTGACAGGATAATGTTCGCTATTGCAATAATATGGTTACCTACAGCAAATGTTACATCTTAAAGTATTTTAGCTGATTCTGTGTGTATTTTGAGACAGTGTTTTTTTTTACCGCTTGCCTATGTGCTTTTATTCGATTTGTATTAGAAAAACGCTTTCGTCTTTTTTCCCCTCGTTTTTTGGTATTTGTTCTGGATGCGACCGAACTGCATCAGATGATGATGTACACCGTTCTGATAGGGTTGGAAGTTGAGAAATTTGGAGACCATCGTCTGAAACCTGGGATTGGGAAGCTGACTGTATTTCCTCCACAGTCAGGTATCCATTGAGTATTTTATATCCATTGAGTTGTCAGGTAAAGAAGGTGTGAGAGGAATTTATACATGAATGTGGCCTCTCGTCAGTTCCCCAGTAAACCTTAGCCTCCCTACAACTCCCTCAATCGGTTCGCCAAAACTCTCCCACAACAAATAGCCATCTCTGTACACCTGAAATTCATAAAAAAAAATTCGGATGCTGCTTGAATTTTACAGGAGGTTCCAAAAGTTACCGGTTTGCTCATATCCGCGATATATTCTTGTTTTGTTGAATAAATATCTCCTGTTACTTTTAAAGTATATGGTTTGAACCTGCGCCAATTGTTTAAAACATGACTAACAACTCTGGTCCTCACCTCAAACCCCAGTGAATCGTGTCATGCACAATTAAAGCCAAAGGTTAGAATAATAAACATTGGCCATCTGGCCCAGAGAAACTACTGTGTGGGCAATAGATACTCCATTAACGTGTACGACCTCCATTGTTGTAATATGAAGCTAAATTTTATATTTAAGTGAGTAATAATAAGTTACAGTAAAATAAAACAATGTAAAATATTACTTTGTCAAAATGTAAGAAATGTAAAATTTTCTCTAAACTTACTTCACAAAAATCAATATTTCTTACAAAACTTAAAACGCACAAATATAATAATTATTATTATTATCCCTTACAAATTCAATTATTTTTAGAATTCTATGTAGAGTACATACACTAATACCTCACTCAAAATCATTAGTCACTAAATAAATAATGCTTACATTATAATGGTCACTATTTTTCGCATACTTTTTATAATATAATATTATTATAATATATTAATAATATAATAATTATAATAACGTATTATTATATACCATGTATCGCCTTTTCCCTCTTCACGCTCTGACTTGTGTCTACGCAAAAAGTTTGCGTGACGCGAGATTTCAGAAACATAGTCAAGCGAAAGTGCCCAACGAGCCAATAGAAGTTAACACTTCAAAATTTCGAAAGTAAATGATTAAGTGTAATTAAGTTTTTGAGACAACATTAAAAAAATTCGATCACGCAGCTGAGTTGCTAAAGTAATTTGAGCGAATTAAAAAAAATGGTTTATTTAATTTTATTTTTTGAAAAAAATTGTGAAATTGGTCTACTCACGAATATGCGTTTATTATATCATAACAATATAACTTTAAATCGTATTTCCCTTTAAGTAGGGTTTTCTGTAGGTTGATTATATGTCAGTCATGAAAAAGCCGTTTGTATACCGCACATATAGATGTTCACAGTTGCATAAATTAAACAATGAATGAAACTATAAAAGTAGCACATTCACAATAAATAATGCTTTGGCAACTGTTATACAACTGTGATGAATGTATTGCATAAAATTACTTTGTTTAAAGCCAGTCAAATTGTTGGAATTGCTAAACGTGTTCGACAAAAGTACCAACACATCAACTTCCAATTATAATTTACATATATATTGCATTTATAAACTATATTGCAAATATTCGTGTTTGAATAAGACATTACGCAAGTAGGTTAAGAGCTGTTTACCAAAACTGTTGTAAAAGTTGCAACGTCTAACTCTAAACACGACTGTTGGTAGTTTTAACGTTTTCAATAAGTTTCATTAAATAAGTCCAAAACTTATACAGGTTTTTTGACTGTAAGCTCATTTGGAAGCCGGGAAGCGGATAGTAATGATTTTGCTTCGAGACAGGACATGGAAAATGGACTAAAGAGTTATGAGCGTATTATAATAAGTTCTGCAAATTGCGTAACAATTTTAATGCTTGTAGCAATGCCGTGTGAAGGCTTGTCTAGTAATGTTTTTTTGTTTTTGTTTTTTTTTAATTATCTGTGTGTATTGAGCATATTGTTTTGTTTGTTTTCACTTATTTGGTTTGTATGTTAGCAAATCCATTTTTTTTTTTAATTTCTCAGTCTCCATTTTATAAAGGATTTTGTAAAATACTTAACCGGCTTCATAAATTAATGCAACAAACTCCAACAAAGACGGGTTAAAACAATGTGTACTCCACCTCTGCCTAATATTGTTTTAAAAAATCGCTAGCAAAATATGCAACTTTAAACGTAGCTTTGTCAGCTGAGAGTATATAATCTCGGTAAAATTTTTGGAAATCCTAAAGATAAAATTCAAGAACAGAGTTTTTTTAAACTTTGAAATGTGTCCGAAGAAATAGAGCCAAATCAAAAGAAGCATGAAGACAAGAACCAAAGAGAATGTTTCAAAATAGAAAACTCTGTATTATTGAAAAATG
The DNA here is from genome assembly GCA_018207615.1 of Philaenus spumarius. NCBI lineage: Eukaryota > Metazoa > Arthropoda > Insecta > Hemiptera > Aphrophoridae > Philaenus > Philaenus spumarius. The sequence continues at coordinate 19,698 of JAGFPH010004769.1, forward strand.
TAACTAAACTTAACACAGTAGATGCTTGGGAAACTTTGTATATTAACAGATATAGTAAAATAATTGTAAGTAATGAATTATGACCATATAAAATTCTATATTAATTTTTTGATTGAGATTATTATTAGTCCAGTAAATTTGTTTAGTTATATAGTTAATGTTATTCTAGTTACAATAATGCTAGGCACTTGTTAACGTCTTACTAATGTAAAGTAGTCGCCACGCCCCTTATAGTTTTCTTAACTAAACACAGTTAGGTTAGTTATAGTTTGACTATTATAGCTCGTGCATCACTGAAGATGGCGACTTTGTTGTTGAAACGCGTTTGAGCTAATAAACGTATTAGTTGTGAGATTCTGTGTTCAAGTTTGGTTCTATTCCCAAGTTTTTGGTTTACCTGAACCAAAGTCGATTGTATTTATGACATTTTCCACATACCTTGCACCAAAGTGTTTTAATTGTTAACCATCTATAATTCAAAAAATAAAAATAATAATAAATTTTCCCGGTTATTAAGAGAGCATTTAATTCAAATAGAAAATATTGAACTTTATTTTAAAGTGTTAATTTGCTCATGTTTGTGTGCGTTAATGTTTGAAGCAGATTTGTGTGCATGAGTTGATGAGGGAGGGGTTGTGTGCGGTTGTGTTGCGTTTGTGTGTGTGAGAGAGAGAGTGTATGTGTGGGTCCAGACCTTATATGTGGGGTTGTATGAATATGTGTGTATGGAGGTGGATGTGAGTAGGAAGCTAGTTATTTTTGTGTTTTAATTTGTAGCCTTATGTATGTTTATTGTTTATTTTGCTGGGCTCGGTCGGCTGCGGTTTTTGTCAACTTTTAGCCGATGTAAATTAATTTTATAATGTTATTTTTTATTTATGTGTATTATATGATTAATTTAGATTTAGAATATATTCGACTAAGTTTACACATAATGAAGCCCCAAACAGGTTTATAACCACGGGGTAGCTTTTATTTGTTTGTGGTTTTAGTTTAGTGTTAGCTCTATACGTTGTGTAGGCCTATATATATTTGTAAAGAAGAAGAGAACTCAATTTTGTAAAATAAATGACAAACAAATAAAAGTATTTAATGATAATAATGATAAAAATGTCAAGTTTAATATTTATTTTTAAAAGATCATTTGGTTGAAGAATGTAGAAACTGTTTTGACTTGTGAAAAAATCGATGTTAATTATTTTTCACATTTATATCTTTTAATCTGTATCACAAAAATATATTAATACACTTTTTTATGTATATAAAAAAATTTTTTTTGGGATAACAAATTACCCCTCGTGAATTCTCTAGTTTTAAACTTAGGTTATATCTGAAACCATTTTTAAAAAACACTGATTTTTACCTTTACTGTTGCAATTTGTTTTTGTTAAAAATGGAAGCACACAGAGAAAAAACATAGATTTATATTAGTTATTATTTTTCTAAACCAAAAATAATCATCGTGTTGAATGTTTAAATGAAAATATCCCCTAAAACTTTGATAATAAGCAAACATAGGAGAAAAAGAAGATAAAAGTGTCTACACTCAATCGTTTGTTCACACCAAATCTGAGACGAATGGACCATTACATCAGTTCGATGTAATATATATTGCACTACAGGATGGATATTATACGGAAAAATAAACTCTAAACTTATCTTGTTTCATTATATAGTCTACCACGAGTTTTAATCAAAAACATGTTACGCTCAGTAAAAGGATTTTACAGAATGTTTGATTAAAAGCTAGACCGTATTTAATTTAGTTTGAAAAAATGTTTACATCAAATATTTAAAGTAATATTCTTATTTAATAACATACATTTTAGTACTATATTTCATTAATCCCAAATTTAACTCAGTACTTAATAAAGTAAGTATTGAACCATTACGTATTCAACTGTTCGCTTTGTGTGTATGAAAGATGTTAACATTTATTGCAAAGACCAGTGATAAAGACGTGAGTCAAATTATAATTCTTTAATTTTTCCTTCAGTAATCTAAGTAAACGCTTTGACAGTATTAACTTGGTTTACTGCTATTCAACATAGATCAACCTGTTCCATTTGGCACAAGTAATTGCTCGTAGCTTGAATTAAAGAAATAATTCGACCACGCAGCTGAACCGCTGACGTGAGTTGAGCAAATTTCCAAAATTAAGTTTATAGGCCTATGTTTTATGGTTTCAACCAACAATTTGGCAAATAGGTCTATTCACGACGGTGCTGAATAGCTGATAAATGGTTCGCACGCCATTCCGCATATTGGGAGTATCTTCAATAAATAAAGCATTGCGTGCTTCGCACGCCATTCCGCATATAGGAAGTATATACAATACACAATGCATTGCGTGCTTCGCACGCCAACCCACGTATTGGGAGTATCTTTAATACAACATGCATTGCGTGCTTCGCACGCCAAACCCCACGGTAGATTTTGATCCGGGTACTTCTATGGTATTTTACGTTTTGATCGATTTTGGGGGAACGAAGCGAGCTATAAGGTCGTGTAAAAAAACAAACAAAATGTGCAGAATAACATCCTCCATTTATATTTGTAGAAAAAAATTCATTCCTGTAGGAAAAATCTAAAAAAATGTGTACTTCCGGTCAAAAGAAAATGCTTCCGATTGTTGGATTGTTTTGGCTAACGAACTCGTCTGAGCGACGTAGATATCCAACATATGTAGCAAATATGAACCAAATCGGACTTAAAATGAGACCGCTAGTGCGAACAACACACATATATATATTTATATTTTTAATGACACCCCGAAACGTGTTCTGGGGACCATGATCGGTGCTCATTTGCTACTCCCGACCTTGGGTCTTACCACAAGGGCCACTGCAATAGCTCATGTTTCCTATGGAAATTCGCTAAAAAAGGCTGTAATAAATTTTAAATAGTTTTTATTTTATAGTTGTTTTTAAAAGAAAATCGTTTAAGTTTACTAAGACGCTCAAATTAAGTTTAGCTGTACCATTGTATTTGGATAACCTAATAGAACTCCGATCCAATGCAATATTTTGTTCCACTGGAAATTCGACTTTTTTGGCGCTATCTATTGGGGAAACGAAGGAAGCTGGTTGGAAACACCAATGCTTACAATGCTTTCTCCCTAGCGCTACCTCGCGGCGCGATCATGTACTATTTTCGCGAACACCTTTTTTCCGGCACACAACCCCCGTATGGATGCAAGATCTATTTATTATTCATGATCTATGGCCGTACAATGTAAATGACAAGAAAGTAAGGGCGTGGTACTAACAATAATTATCTATACATATAAATAAAATTGAAATGTCTGTCTGTGATTTCAAAATAAATACTTTTTTCTATGCTCATATGATTATTCACTTTACCAAAACCTAAACATGCGTTTTAAAATTGGTTGCCTGTCTTTTTGTTTGTCCGCGCCAATCTCCGGAAAGGCTGAACCGGTTTTGATGAAACTTTCATTTTCCTGTAGAGGACTTTTCAGAGAATAATCTAACCTACGTTTCATCTTTGAAATATTTAGGATTCCTATTTAAAAATTGGAAATTTGTTTAATTTATGGACAAAATTTGGCATTTTGTGGAGTAGCGATAAACGCAACCATTATACAAAACACAAAAAACTTAACTGTATGCTTAACCGATAAGAACCACTCTTCATGTATTGATAGGATAGCAATACCTCCCTCATTTTGTGTTTGATATTTGTTGTGATAGCACTCAGTTTAGCCTTTTTACAAATGAATCGCTCAAATGAAGGCAAGGTTGAAATTATTTTTTTTACGGACAAGCTTTCTGAAATCTCTCACAAGCAATACATTTATTCAATGAATCATCATATCATTTTTTATAACTTTGATTGTCCATTACTTTGAAACGAATTAAGATATTAAGCTCTAGTTTGTGCCATTCTGTTTCGCTTTCAATTATCTTTTTATTGGTGTATTACACGATCTACCTTTATATTTAAAATTGTTAAAACCCCCATACTACCCTAACCGCCACAAAATCATAGGAGTCAGATATTTTAAAAACAAATATCTGTTAAGCAACAAACAAATATACAAAGTTTTGTTGATTTACTTTTAGAAACAAAAACAATGAGATGGGTTAAAGGGACTTTATGAACACTCTGTATATGGTATGTATATGTGTGTTCGCATTCTATAATGGCCGCATTTTACGTGCGATTATGTCAAAATTTGGCACACACTCGTTGATTTTCCAAGTCACCCTTAAAAAGAAACAGAAGTAAACATTTTTGTGAGATTATTCTGCATGACGTGTTTTTACACGATCTTATATCACGTCTGTTTCCGCCAAAACGTAAATGTAACCGGTTCAAAAAACATGGTGTAGTTTACCGAGAGACGGCTTCTGATGGCTGGTATGAGAGACAGCTTGAGAGCGAAATCAAATCCATAATACGAGCCCGCAAGGTCGAGGCTAAGGTACAAACAAACTCTACTAATATATTTCTTACACGTTGACAGCTATTCAGTGATATCGTGAGTAGACAATTTCCCAAATGGATGGTTAAAACCCTAAAACATGTAAAGTTAATTTTGGAAATTCACTGAAATCACATCAGCGGTTCAGCTGCTTGGTCGAAAGATTGTATTTTGATATTCAATTACTGTTGATGAGAAATTCCTAAATAGGAAACAATTTTATTAACTAACGTCATCAAACGCTAAGGGTATACGAGCACATTCTACTGTTGTCCTTCTCTTTATAAATAACCATAATATAAAACACACAACACAATATCAGCTTGCTGAGATTAACTTTTATGGCTTCACTTAGTAATTACTACTTGCTGGTGTTTATATCAAAAACTTATTCCTTACATATTTTGCTTTTGTATAACGTACATTTTTTTTATTTTGTAGTATTAAACTAATTAGTTGGTTAAATATTAAAAAAAAAACATTATTAGACATTTAAATGTAAATACAATAAATTAACCAACTAAAACTACAAAATATCGGATCCCATCCGATGAAGTCGGCCTCATCGTGCTGATCTTGTTGCGAGTAAAGTCATGTATTTGTTTTTTCATATCTAGTCTCTCTGGACAAGTATCAAAAATCTTGATTTTATCTATTTATATAAAGCAGAAGGTAACATTGATTCACTGACATTAATTAGGAGGCACTTCCCGTAATCGGACCCACCTCAACCTTATACTTGAATTAAAGCTCTCGACGAGAATCTTTTGGGAAAATTGCCAGAAGTTAACATTTTAAAATTTTGGAAGCACCTTTTGGGCGGGAAATATTTTTTCAAATTTTTAAATTTTTTCATGTTTCCTCTTTGAGCGCGTTTAGTAAGAAAGTGGTAAGACATAGCAAAAAATGTTAAAAAAAAATGTTGTAGAAAATTAAATTTCAAACAAGAAATTTTATGTCAGGTTCAAGATCCTGTCATCCATTTAGCCACTATTCATCCGAGAAGGGAGGCTCCGCCCAACGTCCTTAAAGCTAGACGGTTTCACAGATTTAGACATTAATTATGAGGCACTTGCCGTAATCGTAGCCCCCTCGACCTCATACTTGAGTTAAAGGTCTCGACGAGAAACTTTCAGAAAAATGACTAAAAGTTAGCATTTTTAATTTTCAAAGCCCCTTTTGTTCAATATTTTTATTTTTCCACTTTGATTGCGTTTTATAAGAAAACGGTAAGGGATAGCAAAAAAATATTAAATACAAAAGTTGTAGAAAATTCAATTTCAAACAAACGATTTTCCATCAGATTTAAGATCCAATCATCCGTTTAGCCGCTATTCACCCGAGAAGAAGCTCCGGCACACAATCCTTCAAATTTCCCATGTTAATCTTATGGAGATAATGTTTAACGAGTTTGAGTCAGCTGCCAAATAAAACAGGTGATTTATGCTCAGTCACCTACGTACAAACGAGCCAAAGATTAAAGAGATTCTTTAGCGAATTTTCTAACTGCGAGCGAAGCGAAGCTGCCATCTGAGAGCGAAGGCCGAGTCAGGGTTGGGACGCGAAGCATTTAGAGGCACAGCCCCTAGTATAATATACTAGTATTTTTTTAAAACTATAAAACCATTCTGTACTTTGTCCTACTTGTAGGTTTTCAGAAACACACGACTTGTTAGAAGTTAAAACAATCGTCTTCGAGATTTTGTTGCATTTATTTCAGCTCAAACTTTGTGTGCTGATTGAAAGTTTTAAGACATAGCGAACAACCCACAAAGACGCTTTGATATTAGAATTTCAAAGTTTTCAGTTATAAACAGTTTGTTTACTGTTTGTTTCCTAACAAAGTGGGTCGACACAAGTTTTAATACAGAGTCGGAGAATTTCAATATCAGCTTCAATTGGTAGAAGTTGTTTTACAAAAGGAAATTATTACCGATTCTTTGCAAAAACTTTAATTGAAAAGAATTGTTAAACATTTGAATTTGTAGAAAAGTAGAATGGTCGTGAGGTTAAATACAAAGTATAGACAGCTACACTTGGAAACTCTAACAACTGGTTGCGTAGGTTCGAAACAAGTTGCATTCTATCAATTTTTTGCTCTATACTCTGCTCCATTTATAAGTCCAAATGGAATAAATTAAAGACTATATCGGGTAAATAATAATAATTTAAATGTAAATCAGCCCTTTTGTTATAATAGTATAACTGACTTATTTTATCACTAATAGTTGTTCCTTAAATCTTCTAATCTAAGGGTGAAAATATAAAAAAAAGTTCCAATAAACACAAGTTCGGCTTAGTTTTCAAATTATCCACCATTTTGTTTTTGCTAACACGTTCACTGCTAAGCACGCACATGTGAGCTTGTCACTGAACCCAATGAGAAGCGGCCGACTCATAATACGCCAATATTGGGAGTATTTTCAATACACAATGCATTGCGTGCTTCGCACGCCAACCCCCGTGTTAGGAGTGTTTTCAATACACAATGCATTGCGTGCTTCACACGACAACCCCCCTCCCCCTATTAGGAGAATTTTCAATACACTGAGCTTTGCCTGCTTCGCTCACCAGTGTTAAGCCTATGTGCGTCCGCTTTAAAATATAAGTGATTATTACGTAGAAAGATTCAAGAATAAAAAATAAAGTGATTTCTACTCATTTAGGCTATAAATATAGAAAATAAAAGGTCACCTCATAGCATAGGAAATACGAAATTTGCGCAGCAGTGAAGGTGTTAATAAACACTTAATATCTTTGGAAGAAGAAAAAATATTCAAAGAAAATTTTGTAGTAACAAACAAAACTTTTTAAATTTTTCCGTAACTGAAAAGTTTACCGAGTTAAGGGCTAAAAAGTCTCAACATAATTTCTTTGTATTGTCTATATCAATACAGGAACAACAATATTAGTACAGAGTTGTACTACCGTCGATCTTTTTTCTTCTCCATCAGGTCACTCACATTTGACATAATTATAGTGAACTAGGGGCTCTGCCCCTGGACGCTTCGCGTCCCAACCCCGCCTCGGTCTTCGGCCTCAGATGGCTGCTTCGCTTCGCTCGCAGTTGGAAAATTCGCTAAAGAATCTCGTTAATCTTTGGATCGTTTGTACATAGTTGATCGAAAAAATCGTTTCCGCCCAAAAGGTGTTTCCAAAATTAAAAAATGTTAAATTCTCGCAATTTTCCCAAGAGTTTCTCGTCGAGAGCTTTAATTCAAGTATAAGGTTGATGGGGTTCCGATTACGGGAAGTGCCTAATAATTAATGTCAGTGAATCAGTGAAATCGTCTAGCTTTAAGGACGTTTGACGGAGCCTCCCTTCTCGGATGAATAGTGGCTAAATGGATGATTGGATCTTAAATCTGATGCAAAATCGTAAGCCTGAAATTAAATTTTCTACAACTTTTGTATTTATCATTTTTTGCTATCTCTTACCGCTTTCTTGCTAAATGCGCTCAAAGTGGGAAAATTAAGAAATTAAAAAATCTAAAAAATCGTTCCCGCCCAAAAGGTGCTTTCAAAACTAAAAAATGTTTAATTCTGGCAATTTTCCCAAAGGTTTCTCGTCGAGAGCTTTAATTCAAGTATGAGGTCAATTGGGGTACGATTACGGGAAGTGCCTAATAATTAATGTCAGTGAATCAGTGAAATTGTCTAGCTTTAAGGACTTTGGGCGGAGCCTCCCTTCTCGGATGAATAGTGGCTAAGTGGATGATTGGATCTTAAATCTGATGAAAAATTGCTAGTCTGAAATTAAATTTTCTACAACTTTTGTATTTAACATTTTTTGCTATCTCTTACCGTTTTCTTACAAATCGCGCTCAAAATAAAAAAATGAAAAAATTTAAAAATCTTTCCCGCCCAAAAGGTGCTTCCAAAATTAAAAAATGTTAACTTCTGGCAATTTTCCCAAAAGTTTCTCGTCGAGAGCTTTAATTCAAGTATAAGTTTGAGGGGAGTCCGATTACGGGAAGTGCCTAATAATTAATGTCAATGAATCAGTGTTACCGTCTAGCTTTATATAAGTAGATATAATAAAAGTCGCAATGGGTTTCAATTAAACATTATACACTTGAAACTTGAATGTCTATTAATCAATTATTTTGAAATAACTGAAATATTTTGTTAATAAAGTATATCATGTTATAAAACGAGTTTTTTTTTAACTTGTAACCTTAAATTATTAGTTAATTACAAAAGATGTACATAATATTCTTAACGTACATATTACAGGGAAAAGGGGAGAGAAATTCAGTCAATGTGTAATTAGCATCTACGCACAAAATCTCCCTAATTTTAGAAACATTAATGAGAACAGATCCATTGTGGTACCTCAGGCAAAAGAGTAATATACAGGGTGTTTCTCAACTCTTATCACGTATTTTTTGAGATTGTTCCTGGTTTTAAGGTAGACATACTGTTCATTTGTCTAAAATCATTTCCGTTGTCCTACTTTGACCAAAATGGGTGTCTTATTGAAATGATTTAACGAAAAAATACCAAATGTGTATCAATCCTTTGTATTAATATTACCTAGATGGAAACGAAATATGTTGACTTGACCTCAATATTTTCAAAATGGCGGCCGTTTAAAACTTTCAAACGGAAATAAAGAAAAAAACTAGCGATTTCTAGAAAACACTTCAATAGTGACTTTCAATAGCAATTTAATTCCCTATCGATTGAGTTTTTAGTTTTTGAAATTGGTTTGAGAATAACGGACTTATGGCATTTTTCGCCAAACAGTGAACATCAATCTTAGGGGTGATGTCCACGATCGGACGGCAATGCAACAAAGTAAACAAATTTTATTGCAATAATAAATTGAATCAAACACATTTCATTTTTTTACATAGAAAGCAGTTTATTTACACAAATTCTTATCACATTTATGCTATTGGTATGCACTTTTAAGAGATGTTTGAATTGCTACTAAACTGTATCTTGCCATCTGATTAATCAAATCAGCTGATTCGTAGGCGTCAGCTGATTTCAGTTTTGTTGTCTGTTTTGTTTTTTGTGGTGATATAATAACAATCGGCACCAGCTGATTGTGTTTTTGTAGACTTTTTTATTTTTCTAAAAACGCAAGGAACAATACTCTAAGAAGTTTTTCGTGTTTTAAACTGTGTTTGATATTATTAATTAAGTGTGAAAGGTTTCACAAACGATGGGTATTGCCTAAATTTTGTCTCCTAAGTGAAATAGAATATTTATTATGCCAATAACAATATTGCAACATAAAGTTTAGTATCTAGGACAACTTTTAAAAGTACTTAACCCATAGCATAATTTTAAAACAAATTTTTTTAATAAGTTTTTTTTGAAACAGTGTTTCTGTGTCAAAATAAATGACACGCATTTCATTGAATTTGATATTGCAATAAAATATTGTTTATTTTGTTGCAATACTGCCCGATCCTGGATATCGCCCCCAAGAGGGACGAGATCTGTCTGGCGAAAAATGCCATAAGTCCGTTATTTTCAAACCAATTTCAAAAACTTAATATTTAATCAATAGGGACTTAAATTTGCTAAAAACATTGCTCTTTACGTTTTATTATTTCAGTTTGAAAGTTTTAAATGGCCGCCGCTTTGAAAATATGGCCGCTACTCAACATAACTTTTTTCTCAAGTGATTGATACAAATGTCGTATTATTTCGTTAAGTAATTATTTTTTAGACGTGCATTTTTTATATAAAAAAAAAAAAAAAACATTTTCGTCACAGTAGGACAACTGAAATGATTTTAGACGAATGAACAGTAATTTGGTGTCTTTTATATTCCCAGGAACAATCCCAGAAAATATATGACAAGAGTTACGAAACACACAGTATAAATTAAATAGTACACGATGAATGCCTTATGTTTTAAAAAGTAGTTGAAATGCTTCTCCAACACTTCTTGAATATTTAATAAAATGCAGACGACTTTATTATAAATGTATTTACAGTGGTTGAGACAATATTCAAAGTTAGTTGAAATACAGTTGTGCAATAAATTGGGACTGACAAGACCAGAGAATGGGGTTGAATACGTGCTGAAGGAAACTTGAGGTGCATTCTAAAACGTATGCATAACGTCAGTTCCTTGCAAGAAATGTAAGTTTTACAATACCCACACTTTGGTTGCTACTATAGATTCTATTTAAACATATTCATAAATTCTATTTGGAGTGTCATTAAAAATCATATGTATATATTTATGTATGTATGTGTGCGCACTCTAACGAACGCATTTTACGTCCTATTTGGACCAAATTTGGTACACACATTGGGTTTATAAGTCGCTTGAACTGGTAGGTTAGCCAAACAAATTGACCGGAATTCGACCAAATTTTTGACCGGAAGTAACTTTATGTATATATTTGTGCGCACTCTAACGGACGAATTTTACGTCCGATTTGGTCCAACTTTGGTACAAACGTTGGTTGTCTCAGTCACTTGGACGAATTTGTTAGCAAAAAAATTGACAGGAAGTAGACCACATTTTTGACCGGAAGTACAATGTATATAGGTGTGCTCAATCTAACGGACGCATTTTATGTCCGATTTGGTCCAAATTTGGTAGACAGGTTGGTTTTATAAGACACTTGGACGAATTTGTTAGTTAAAAAAATTGACTGGAGCTAGACCAAATTTTTTACCAAAAGTAAAAATCTTTTGAGATTTTTCGCATTATAATTAAATTTTTTAAACGTTTTCTTTAAAGAAATAGACATACGAAATAATTCTGCATATTTTGTTTTTTTTACGCAAACTTATAGCCCATCTGGTTCCCCTAAAAACAATCAAAACGTAAAATACCGTAAAAGTACCACAATTATTAAATCCACGGCTTTTACCGTGGTGACCGATGGCAATATATTTGGTAAATGCTGGCAGCACCTTCGTGAGTAGATCAATTTCCCAAATAGTTGTTTGAAACCCTAAAACATATATAAATTTAATTTTGGAAATTCGCTTAACTCACGTCAGCGGTTCAGCTGCGTGGTCGAATTATTTTGATTAATATTTTTTTCATACATCTAATATTGACTGTGATGTAGTTTTTGTCATCGAAAATGTAGCAGTTTTAACAAAAAAAAATATGTTACCTATTTTGAACAGCGGGAATGAATGTAAAGGTGAAGTAATTTGCAGGACAAAGTTGGCAAAGAATTAATTGAAAAAGTACTTTACGGTCTTGAATTAAATGGGATGAAAACAATCACAAAATATACTAATGATATTTATTATTATTATTATAGTTTTGTTATAATAGTTCTTACAGTAAATCAACAATATGTTTTTTAAATTACTAAATTTAAAAGTTGTTTGTTATTAGTAATTATGAAAACATTATTCCCATCATGCCTCACTGTATGCGTGACTCTCTTATCAACAGCACAAACAAACGAATTGATCTAACATTTCTGAGTACTGTTCAAATAGTTTAAACATATTTGACGTGTAAACTCAAGTAAATCAAACTGTTCTTGTTTGTTTCTGTTTTTCCATCTATGCAACTACTAGTCATTATTCACCAAAGCATTTAGAGTAAAAGATAGCAAATGCCAGTAGGTCTACCATTTATTTTCTCTGACATGTAAACGCATTTAGAAATGTATTAGTCTAAACAGTCAACTATTTCTATGTATTTATTGTAGTGCATACAACATGCTGATTGGTCAACTTGAATGTATATTTTCAGTGCTCTTTGCGTTAAACCTGCTTGAAAGGAAACAAAATTTACTATATTATAATACACAATAAAATTTCATTTCAATCTATACTAATATTATAAAGAGGTAAAGTTAGTTTTTTTTTTTGTTTTTTTTTTGTATGTAGGTGGTAATCTCTGAAACTATTGAACCGATTGAAAAAATAGTTTTACTAATAAAAAGCTACACTATCACTTAGTAACATAGGCTATAATATATTTCGATAAAAATATTTTTTTTATTTTAATATTTGTAGATTTAGTCGGAAAATGTTTTTAGGTTAGGTGTAGACTGATAAATCAACACATGTATTAAAATTCATTTCCATAGCAACCAATTGAATAAAATATCAGTTAACAACTGTTTGCTTTAATATTTCCATTTACAGCTAATTTAAAACTTTGTATTTCTAACTTTTATGTTAGGTTTTTATTAAAGTGTAGACCTGAGCCTTAATGGTTCTTTTAACCTGTATTATAACTGCTGTTCCAAAATATAAGAAATAATTTGATTTGAACATTTAACATTATTTGGGGTTATTATTAATCCTTATTATTAAAGAAATCATAACAGGACTACGTGTATAGAATGTTCTAACGGGGTTGGCATGCGGAGCACGCAGGGGTTTCCGCTAGTAATTTATAAAGTAATTAAAATCACACTTCATTTACGAATTACTAAATTGTTTTTGTACGTATGATATAATACAGACAGTAATTGGTTGCTAATTTAACACAGAAACAAAATTTGATGCATGTCCTATTAATGCTAGCTTATTAAACAGCAATTATGACCTGCAGAAATTAATTTCGATAGTTAAAATGACCATCAGTTTACCCATGCTTCATGAACCAACACATTATTTCTGGCGACTGAGTTTAATTTAAAATAATTTGTTGGTTACAGTAATCATATTTCATAACTCATCTGCATTTCATTTTCCTAGGAACGTATAATGTTTCAAATCCTACACGTTTAACCTAAACTTACTTCCTTTATTTTAAATAACATACTATTTCTCCAATTTTAACCGAGATGTTTAATTTTTGGTATATTCAAATTGTATAATCCTTTCTTTTTATTAAAGTGTGTATTGTAATATATTCAACTTTATTTTGTAGCATGTTTAAATGAAATTTTATTTGAAAAATGAATTATTCTCTTATAGATAAACAATTGAGATTTTCACACTTTCAGTTTGAATTATTTTTTAACTGAATGTAGGCCTAATCCATGAAAGTACCTTGAATCTCAAAACTTGCAGCTGCAATCCTCAACCAACCAGACAGAATACACGATGCATTGCAAACCCATGTATTGGGAGAATTTTCAATTCACCAATTTTAAGCCTACGTGATAAGGACGCACATGTGCGTCCGCTTTAAAATATTAGTGATTATAACGTAGAAATGTTTAGCAATAAAAATAAAGTATTTTCTACTCATTTAGGCTATAAATATACAAAATTAAAGGTCTGTTCCTAGCATAAAAAATACGAAATTTTCTTGTCAATGAAAGTGAACTTGTCAATGATTTTTCTCAAGTAGAACTGTATAGTGGTCAGATTGAACTTTAGGCTGTTCAATAATGTCACTTATACAGGGTGTTTCAGGAGGAACAGATAATACTTCAGGAACTGATTTTAAAGCTAAAAGTAAGAACAAAGTTCATATCAACATTGGTCTGGAAAAGCTTCGTTATCCAGGAATTCTGCATTTTTTTTTTTTTTTACAAAATAATTCATATCTATAGAGAAACGTTTGACCGCTTGAGTTCAAACTTTAAATTAATTTTAACCTAACAATGATATATTTTAAGAAAAAAACTATTGTATCCAATAATGCTTTTCAAAATGGAGGCGTTTTGATAATTTAAATCCTAAATTACTCAAAAACTATTTTTACAAAAAAAGACATCTTTTTTGTAGCCCTTTTGATTCTACATTGATGGTGTAATCGGCAAAACATTCGGATAAAGTTTAATACTTAAGTTATGTGTAACTATTGGCTTGTTCAACCCGGCATTGTACCAACATAGTAAATACAACTTAACTTAGTAACTTAACTATTACCCTTAATCCAATTGTTTAAAAAATGTGAGGCGCAGCCAGCCCATGATAGTTATGGAGGAGTAAATAAATTACATTAGAACGAATCCCATTTCCAGTGCACTGAAATTGGTTGTTAATGTATCCGGATTATCTACTTCTAGTATCTACTGGCTGCGCCACACGTTTTTTAATCTTCAAGTCTTATCTCCATAGTCACTAAAAATTGGCCCTCAAAATTTTAGAAGAGCCCACGGAAAATTGTTTTATACTTTTTAGTTCGTTTTAAAAACGTGGTATATTAAAAATTGTTTTTTTATTTAATAAATTATTTATAACATAGATGCATTTTCAATATATGTTCGTCGCTTTTAAAGGAAATACATTATTTTATATAAATAAAAAATTAATTGTAGTCTATAAATTTGTTTAAACTTAAACTATAGACAGCAACCATAAATTCAACATGTCGGCACAGCCTTTTTCAGATCAAAATAAATTTCTATATTATTTAAATTACTGGTAGAAAGTAAGTAGCCTACATGCTTTACTCACTTAAAAATATTAGGAGAAACTCTTGTTGCTTATTGATTATTCTGTTTTAAAATAAATTACTTTTATATCCTGATAAGATAGATAGTAAATACATAAACACAAATTAAAGTTTATTCAGAAAATAATCTGGTGTCGGTTGTAGCCAACATCAGCGTTATAATGGTAAAGACGTGTAATAGTAATCCTTTCTGTACTGATTTATTAAATCTCTAGTTACTTATTAAATTAGTATTTACGAATTAAAATGTTTTTTCTTTAAAATCATTGATATTCAATAAAAAGATAACCATTTATAAAATACATTTTATAAAAACATAGGTGCTATAAAAATGTGTTCAACTAAAATTGGACAATGTTATTTTGTATTTCTAAAATGATATACGAATGTCTAATCCTATTTAGTTATATTAGAATAAAATATTAATTTATAATTTGTACTCTAACTTGTACTTTATTACATTGAACATCAATGATTAAAGCGGGTAGATTTACTGAGATTTTGCATAGCTTGAACTTTTATTGTTATTGTTTCTTTAGTCAACTACAATTTGTTTGGCCTGTAGCCATTAATAGAAAGCGGAAGTAATGAGCGCTAATTCGGCCTTGCATCGATAATTCCCCATTAAAAGACAACACATAAATAACCACGCTATAATGTAATCGTTTCAAAACACTGCAGTTATTTATTGGTATTGTATATATCAGCTGTATTTCATAATCCATTTACAACGTAATAAACTATAGTACGTTTGTTTGTTAGGAAATAAAAAGCTTGCTGTTTTATTTTTTGATATTTTGTTGTTTGTTCTGGTTTGCAATTTCCATTTAAAAGCTAAACAACCGTCAACTTTGCTATTAATTATATGTTTACAGGGTGTCCCATAAGTAAAGTGTCAAACTTCGGGAAATGGTTCTATGGGTCAAAATAAGAAAAAAAAATTCTTGTAGACATAGGCCCGAACACGCTTCGTTTTTTAGATATCCGCCATTTTTTTTTTTTTTTTTTACAAAATAATTCATATTTAGATAAATGTTCAACTGATTGAGTTCAAACTTAGCATAAAATTTAACCTAATACTCATGTATCACAAGAAAAATAAACAATTATATCCAATCATGCGTATCAAACTGCCGGTTGTTTGAAAATTTCAAACCTAAATTACTCAAAAAACCGTACATTAAAAAAAAATGTCAAGACACATTTTTTGTAGCCCTTTTGATTCACTATCAGATGGTGTAACTGTCAAAACCATTGGATGAAGGATAATAGTTAACTTAAAGATAATAACAGCATATGTACATACAATATTGTTGTGTTTACTGTGTTGGTATAGGATACGCGGACACATTGGGGTCCTGATAAGCTCCAACAGCAGAGCCGAGTTGGAGACGACTGCGGAACTGATGCTTGGCAAGATCAAAGAGGAGTGCAATAACATAAAGTTGGATGTGGCCTCAGGATTGACACAATTCATCTTGCTTCATGGGATATTGAGGAAGAAACCTATTATTATTTGTTCGTGAAAGCGAGTAAGAATGGTAGAGGAATTGAGGTATTTGGGATTAGTATTGGAAAGAGGACTCACGTTTGGGAAACACTCTAAGCAGGGGGTAGATAGAGCAAAGCGCCTGTTTTTCAAGATCCGAAGATTAGTGGGTGAGGAGTGGGGATACCTCAAAGGAACGCGAGGGTGATCTATGCGGGAGTTTTTTAGAATATGGTCACCTTCTCCGCGTGCGCCTGGCATAAGAAAGCCAGAAGTGCGATTGTAAATAATAACCTCACAAGTGGCCAGAGATGCTCTACCAGTGTTGGCAAGCGTTCTGCCTGTATGTATTGTTTTGGAGCAACGAGGAAGATTGTATGAGGCGCGGAAAAACATAGCGCGTGAGGAGGATATTGAGGTTTACGGTTTACGTACGGACCAGAAAGGAGATCAGGCAAGAATCAGTCAGATTATGGCAGCATAGGTAGGAGTCGTCGGGCAAGGGAAGAAGCATTTTCGGGCCTATGTTCATATGAACTTTTTTTCTTATTTTGGCGTCTAAAACCATTTAACGAAGTTTGAACTTTTCTTATGGGACACTCTGTAATATATATTTACAAAAAAATATATTTTTGAAATACATCTAACTTCTTTTTATGATATTCGTTTTAATATTTATCTTCAATCTTATTAAAGGCACACATAAATTTTAAACGATTTACAATATTATGAATTTGTTTTTATTTTTATTACTATTTAAGTTTGAGATTTAGGTTCTTGAAATCCTCCTTATTGCTAAACAATGTGTACTAATAAATGTGTAATAACATAATAATATACAATACTAAAATAATCAAGTAGTATTGAAAAACAAAACAGGCGTTTCCAATGCTAGGTAATGCCTTGTGGCGTATGTTCCCCAAGGGACCCACTATTAAAAATTCATATTTAAATTTTGTTTGTAATTATATTATAATATTGTTTTTAACTCAAAATTTCTTGTATTTTTACACTTAAGCTTATTAACTTTGAAAAAACTAAATATAGCAACTATATTGTTAGTTGTAATTGTTATGGATAAACAATAACTTAAATAAAATCACATTTTCTCCTTGAATCTTATTTTCTAAATGCCAATACCTTGTTTAGAATAAGATTTCGTTTCTTGGTAAGTTGATCAGTGTCGTTGATTTATTTTTACTGTTTGGCTCTGTCAACATTTCACGCTCAGTAAGCTTTATCGTTAAATTTAAAAAAAAACAACGCCCGAAGATCGTTACATAATAACGCTCCGTAAAAATGTGGTACCTGAGCTGAAAGCCCATGTTTTGAATAAGTAAGAATCATCCACGATAGAATAACCTTCACACGCTTATACTCTGGCAAGTTTTAACAAAACATTTTCCAAACCGTGTAATTGCAAGACAGTGACTGTGTCTTGATCTCGGCAATCTCCTGACTTGACCTCCATAGACTTCTGGCTCTGGAGCTATCTGATGGTCAGAGTTAATCGTTTAGAATCAACAACTATTCATTGACTTGACGACTTGCATTGATGAAGAGGTAGCAGCAGTCACCAAAACTTGGAAGAAAAGTTTACGCTTGTTTAGGAGAAGAATATATGCCATATTGAACACTTAGGCTGCATTTAAATTAAGTGATTTAAATTATTCATTATAATAAATGTACACGTTTTTGTTACTTTCAACCGAAATTTTACATATTTGAGAACATCAAGAAATAAAACAACAAAACTATTAATTGTAAGTTAGTAAGTTTATTGAAATTTAGTTAAGTTTTGACGAATTCATTTCTTAAACTTTGGCGGCTATGACTTAAATTTCGACACTACCAAAATTTGAAAAGCAATATTAAATGTTTGTTAACTCTAAAACATTTTTGAAACGAAATTTCTTAGTTTACATTAAATAAAAACAATTATTAAATAAATTCAGAATTTCAAACTATTTAATATTGCATCAGTTTTTCGAACCCCACTTTTTGTAAACAGTATGTAAACAGTCAAAATTTAAAGTAATTCATAAATAATTAAAATTTATTAAACTAAAAATGAGCTCTTACTTAGAAAGACTCGGTATAATAAGCACTTATAAGGAAGGATAAACTTAGAATATTTGACAGTAAAACCTCTGCAAATAAATTAACAAATTTGCTTTATTATACAGAATGTATAAAGTTAGACCAACAGCCTAAACCACGTTTATTTTATCGAAAGCATATTTCAGAATTGAAAGAACGAAGACTAAAGGCTTAATAAAGATTAAATGTTACAAATATTACAAATATTACACAAAACAACCATAAATAGACCGTAAATGAAATATTATACTTTATCAACCCCTCACAAAACAATAAGTGGCGCCAACTGTAAACTTGTAAACGTCTGTTAACTCCTTTCCTACCTTATGAGGGATAAACTTGTTCTGAACGAATGCAAATAGGTTCCTCTGCGTGTTTTACACATACATAAACACTTATTTAACCTATTTGAAATAGATTAGATTGCCACCCAATGTAGTTTGGATAAATTATAAATATTACGTTTTATTCGTTATCAGTTTAGCAAAATAAATAAATTATTCATATTAATACACGAATAAATTTGCTTCTTTCAGTAAATTGTTTGCGTACAAAAACTATAGACTACAGCCAGAAATTTCAACATGACACTCATCAGCTTTTACTCATCTTTGCTAAAACCAAAATAAATATCTCTATTATTTAAAGTAACGATTGGAAGTAGTATCTTCTTGTTTCACTAAACTTAAAAATATTAATTGAAACTTGTTTTTTTTTTCCGTTTTATGTTAATTAGTTTTAGAGTTTTTCATGTTTGACATCTCTTAATTGTGATTACTTAAAGAGATTTCCTTTTTGCACTGATTTTTTACATCTCGTAATTACTTATAAAGAGGAAAGATGAACTATTGCAGTGACTCATATTGTGAGATCTAAAGTCGAAAATAGTCAATTTTC
The DNA here is from genome assembly GCA_018207615.1 of Philaenus spumarius. Taxonomy (NCBI): domain Eukaryota; kingdom Metazoa; phylum Arthropoda; class Insecta; order Hemiptera; family Aphrophoridae; genus Philaenus; species Philaenus spumarius. Next base: position 38,937 of record JAGFPH010004769.1, read on the forward strand.
CAAAGAACACGTTTTCAGATGTCATTAAAAAAAATAACTCGCACTCTAACGGACGCATTTTACGTCCGATTTGGTCCATATTTAATACACAAGTTGGTTTTCTAAGACGCTAGGAAGAATTAAATCCCCAAAAAATCAAACATATCCATTTTGACCAGAGGTAAAAATGTGTTGCTGTTTTTCGTACCAGAATGAAACTTTTTGGGTTTCTTGGCTAAGAAATATAAATATAATAGATTATTGTAGACCTCATATTTTTTTACACGACCTTATAGCCCCTCTGATTCTCCCAAAATTGATCAAAACGGAAAATACAATAAAAGTACGTAGTTAAAATTCACCGCTGCGAGCGAAGAGAACAAGTCCATAATCTGAGGCCGCAAGGTCGAGGTGCAAACTCGCGAAGTTAGCCGAGGCTGGAGGCTATATATATATTTCGTACACTCTGGCATTGCCTTTGTGAGTAGACCAACTTTCCAGATAGTTTTTTGAAACCCTAAAACATATATACTTAATTTTGGAAAACTTAATCAGCTGTGCAATCGGATTATAAGTTAGTATTTAAACGTGTGAGAAGACATTTGTCTTTTTATGAAATTATTTATAGGCGGTAAACTATACAAAACATATAAAAGTATATCTAGTTGATAGAAAAATGTGTTTAACTAAAAGTGGAGAATGTTGTTCTGTATTTATAAAATTTAATGGTATCCAAATGTTTAATCCTAGTTAAATGGTTTAGAATATTTTATGTAACATTTTAATTGACAATATTATGTTCCAACTTGCCCTGGTTTATATTAAGTATCTACGAACAAACCGAATAGATTTACTGAGATTTGATATAAATCGAACGTTCAATATTATTGTTTGGTTAGTCGAATGAAATCTAATATCAACAATTATTTGTTTTTCCTCTAGCCATTAATATAGACTGGGAATAATGAGCGCTAATTTATTCATGCATAGTTAATACCGTATTAAAAGCCAACACATAAATAACCACGATATAATATATTCCTTTCGAAATACTGCATTTATTTATCGGTATTTTTATACCTCAGCTTCATTTCATAAACAATTTACAACTTACTAAACTATTAAATGTTGATGTAAGATTTAAAAAATAAATACAGTTGTTTTAAAATTTAAAGTGGTATCGTACTTAATAGAAAGTATAAAATCGATGTAAAATTTATTCTTGTAATTTTGTTTGTCTATAAAATATCCATTTTAGGCCTACTGTTTACTGTCCACACCATACTTCAAATAAATTCATAAATTCCACATGATATTAGTAAAAAATGTAGAATGTATTTTTGCATATTTACTACTTCCTTATTGATAGTGCCTGGTACAAGTGTATTAATGAACACACGATTTTATATATTGTTTAGCTATAAATTGCCCAAGTAGGCAAAGTATAAAAACTTGGATTAAAGCAATATACGGAATCACAAAAAACGCCGACCAATGTACATTTACTTGACACAAATACTCTTACTAATTCAAAGGGAAAGACTGCGAAGACGTGCATGAAAAGAAGCCGGATCGTAAAGAATGGTTCGTGATTGGCAATCAATGCCTTTCCCAAGCAATTTGTGCTTTGTTGAACGAGTAAAAACTGTTAGCTAGCGGTAATTGTTAAGCTTTAACACTGCTAAGGACGCACATGTGAGCTTGACATTGAACGCTATGAGAAGCGGAAGACGCACAGTGCATTGCACACCAATAACCATATTCTTAGTATTTTAAATACACAATGCATTGCACGCCAACCCGCGTATTAGGAGTATTTTCAATACACAAAGCATTCCATATTGAAAATACTCCCGATACAGGGGTTGGCGTGCGAATCACGCAATGCATTTTGTATTTTTTATTTAATTCTTTATTTAGATTTGTTGTATACAATTACAGAATTTATAGGTAAGTTATTATTATATTTTATATGTAGCCTATAATAGCTCTAAATTGGTTTAAGGATTATTACAATTTAATTTTTTGTAATATAATAACTTAGATTACATTAGTATAACTTTACTTTTTTACAAACGTCTTTTTCATTCGTTTGAAAAATAAAAGTATTTTTATTCTGTTCTGTCAGGTCAGTGACACTCTTTAAATGTTTTTAGGCTGTAAACGTAAACGACTATGTTTCACATAAATAAGGTACTGTATTCAATTAACTTCTACTGGATTACGATAAATAAATAAAAGTTACATAAAATGTAGTTAATTATTAATGTATTGTTGGTATTAACAATAAATTATACCTACCAAATACAACAAAATTTTATATACAAACAAATAAATGAAAAAACCCACATAGGAATTTTATGTTACACCTTCGTTCGTGTTCAAATTTGCACCACTTTCTTTTACATTTACATCACGGGATTTTTTAAGAGCAAACTCATTGACTGTTAAGCTAACATCCTTTGAAATAAATTCATGTATCTATTAATTACTAATTATCAAGGATATTTTATTCTTAAGTAATTGAAAAGCAATTGTATCTTTTTTATTTTGAATGAAAAAATAATTTAAGTAAAAATTAAATGTATAATTTATTTAAACATTTAAAATAGTTATGACCATTGCCAAAATATTATTTTGCTGTTATTTTAATAAAATAAAAAATAAAAATATGTGTAACAATTTTAGGCATGCCTCACACTATTACAAATAAAACAAATTATTTTTTAAGACAGAAAAGCTTTTTATGGCAATGTGCGTTTGTCGCGACGGTGCTCACCTGTCAAGGATTACCAAATAGACGTTTTATTTGTTCCAGTCTTTTGTAAAATGTTTACCGACTATTTATTTGCTTCAGACAATATGATTTATACAGATTCTTATAATTTGGTTTATGTTGTAGACTACTTTCTATAATTAAAGCATTTCTTGAACCTTTGAAACTTTTTATTTTTTGAAATATTATACTCAGAACATATGTACGTTCTAAATATTTGGATTAAAACAGGG
>JAGFPH010004769.1:56924-84400 GCA_018207615.1 Philaenus spumarius
TACATATCTGTTACGTAACCTTTTTTGTACATATCTGTTACGTAACCACCTTTTTTGTACATATCTGTTACGTAACCTTTTTTTACCCTTGTACAAAAATCAGAACCTTCTTTTGTATACTTTAAAAACCATTTAAAATGTTTAATGTCAAATATTTTTTAAACCGCTAACTTAACAAAAAATATAAGAAACAAAAATAAAATAAACATTTTAGTAACAAACAAAACGTTTTTTTTTTTAATTTTTTACATAACTGAAAAGATTACCGAGTTATCGGATGAAAACTCTCAACAAAATTTCTTAGTATTGTCTATAACAATACAAAAGCAACAATAATAGTATAGAGTTGTACAAATGCCGATCTATTTTTCTTCTCTTTCTGGCCACTCACATTTTGACATAATTAATTCTAGTCAATATAATAATTAAAGTCCCAATATCATTCAAGGAAACCTTATACACTTGAAACTCGAAAGTTTACTAATTAATTATTTTAAAATAACTTTAACAATTTGTTATTAGGGAATGGATTATTATACACATAGTTTTCTTTTAAACTTGCAACCTTAAATTATTCGTAAATTACAAAAGATAAAAATATAAAGCAGTGGGCACACGGGTCGTTACCTAAGCTACGCGTGAGATAGGCGTTTGACAATCGTCAAGCGTGGAAAATAACGATTGTCGTTTCCCTCGTTCTACTTCCGCATACGGGTCGTCAAGCTATCGTCAAGGAATCGACAGTATGCTCCATTCCAACTTTCAGGGTTATGTTTACAACATCAATCATTATAATTTCTTGTGAACTTGATGTTTTAATATGAGTTATAGAACTAATGTATGTTATAAAACGTTATAAGATTTGCTTTGAGGTTAGAAAGTATAAATACAACCCTTTATTATTAATATATTTGTTTATACAATTTTAAAGAAGAGATACCTATTCGTTTAGCTTCGGAAACATTCGTACATCTTCGTATAACATATAAACATATTCGATTATTAATTTCTTCACTTATAAATCATTTAATCTATTAATATGAAATAAAAAGAGATTAAAACATAATATTTGAATACCAAATTTTTACAAATAGGCCTACAGTTTTATAATCCTTATAATATATGATATGAAATATGTGTAGGTATGTATAGGATAAATTACATAAATTATCTTTTGTCAATTAATTTCCACCTACACTTTCTCTACGAAATGTTTCTCGTATAACTAGGTTAATCATAAATTCCCTTTTTTTCAACCTCCCCTTCGAATTGAATGTTTGCAACCACCCACGTGCGTAATCGTTAAGCTTGAGGACTGCAGTGCACAACGCTTGAAACGCACCTACAACGAAACTACTACGCTTCTCACTCTTGACGATTGCTTGACGCCCCGTTAGCGATCCCCGAATCATTTACCTAGGCAAAAACGACCAGGAGTACAAACAACGCTTCCTTGACGATAGCACAACGATCCGTGTGCGGACATCCTAATTTTTAACGTAAATGTACCATAAAAAAGGAAGCTAATTCAGTCAATGAGTATTTAGCGTCTAAGCACCCTCTCTCCCTAATTTTAGAAACATTAATGAGAACCGATCCCTCGTGATACCTCAGGCAAAGGAGATAGAGCAAAAAGAATACTACATGTTTTAAAATGAAATTGAAAAATAAATGCTTCTCAAACACTTTTTGAATATTTAAGCAAATGCAGAAGTATTTAATATAAATCCTATCTTCTAAAGCGAGAGATAATTATTGTCTGTCTGCTAAATGGATCTGGAATCTCCGTCTAAGGATTTTTTATTTTTTTATTTTATATGGGGCTTTTGGCCACGAGAAATCGATTGAAAATGGTCACCAGTCTGGGAATATTCGTTTTCTACGTCTTTTTATTAAATTAAAAAGTTAAATTTGTCCATTTTAAACAATACAAAGCACAGCTGATGCAAATGTTTTCAATGTCATTACAATAATCATCTGTTTTCTTTTAAACGAAGCACAGCTGATGCAAATGTTTTCAATGCCATTACAATAATCATCTGTTTTCTTTTAAACTGTATTTTATTAGAGGTAAGCCTAATGTTGTATCTATTTATAGTTACCATGGCAACGAATACTTCTGCTAAATAAACATACCCTTTATTTAGTTGTTTAATGTTATAGGCCTAACCTAAACGATGTTCACGGAAATTTGCAATAATAGTTATTGACGTGAGCGAACTAGGCCCTGCTTATAATCGAGCTTTAGCTCGGTCTCCTGGTACTGTATTTATAATGCTCAAGACAAAATTCAAAGTTAGTTGAAATACATTTACGCAATAAATTTATACTGACAAGTCCAGAGAATGGGGTTGAATGCTGAAAGTGATTTGGTGTTTACTTTGGACCCAGGAACAATCCCAGAAAATATACGACAAAAGTTACGAAACACTCTGTATAAATTAAATAGTACAAGATGAATTTTTGATGTTTTCAAAAGTAATTGAAATTCTTGTAAAAAACTTTTTTAATATTTAATAAAATGCAGACGACTTTAATATAAATGTATTTGCAGTGATCAAGACAACATTCAAAGTTAGTTGAAATACAGTTGCGCAATAAATAGGGACTGACAAGTCCAGAAAATAAGGGTTGAATACGTGCTGAAGGAAACTTGAGATGCGTTCTAAAACGAATGCATAGCGTCAGTTCCTCCCAAGAAATGTAAGTTTTGCAATACCCACACTTTGGTTGGCACAATACATTCTATTTTAACATATTTACGAAGTAAGCCATCCTAAGGGATTTTAGTTTTACATAATAAACTAGTAAAACTATTTTAAATTACCATTTTAATTAAAGTTACTGTACTTCGCTTACACCTCTGTGTTAATATCATTCTTTAAACAAGCAATAAATCAAATGAAAAAACCTAAATATACATAATTATATGTAGAGTTCACACATTTAATAATCAACAGTCGGTGTTTAAACAACAAAATAGTCATACTTAAGTACGATTTTTTACAATTTATGATGCAATGTTTGTTTGGTACAATTTAGATAGTTTTCAGGTCAAACTTTATAAACGTATTCGCCTCAAGTTCATTTAAAGATGTGCCAGAAAATGTTTTCTTAAAGAGTAACTAACGACTACTTTAGTTTGTGAACGTGAGTTCTGGAAACGGTGAATTACGCCCTGCTTTCTTTCTAGCAATGAATTTATACAAATATAATTAAACAGTGTAACATATTTTGCAAACCAGATTTTACTTTAAAGGGCAAAATGCCATCTCTTTTAATGGCGACGCAGAAACATGGAATTTTCTCCTGACGTTCTACTGACAAACTCAATAACTTTGAAGGAATTTACGAAGTAATTGGAATCACAGTTTATTTACAAATTTCTAAATGTATGTTGTGTGTATGATCTTAAACTTTTTACTAATTTCACACAAAAATTTAAAATCATTTTCATACTAGCTTACTAAATTGTAAATAGTAACTGTTATTTTATTTGCACTTCAGATATTAAGATCAAACGTATAAATGACCGTCAATTTAATTCCGAATCAAGAAATACGTTATTTCCAGCGACTTGGTTTAATTTAACCCATTTATGTCCAAATTAGTTTTTGTTTAACTTTTTTTTAGATGACATTTTTTATTGTACATCTAATATTGACTGTAATGTAGTTTTTAGATCCGGAAATGTAGAACTTTTAACAAAAATGTATGTACCTTATTAGGAAAAGCGGGAATGATTGTAATGGTGAAGTAAATTGAAATGCTGTACAACGTTGGTAAAAAATTTATAAATTAATAATATTTTTATATTAATTAGTAAATTGACAAATGTTTTGGTATTAGTTATTATGAAAACATTATTCCCATCATGCCCCTCACTGTATCCGTGACTCTCTTATCAACAGCACAACCAAACGAATTTATCTAACACTAGCTGACCCGTACGGCGTTGCCCGTGGTGGTTGGTATTTTCAGTCTTTTTAACGTGATTTTATTCTTTTGAAGTGTTCAGTCAGTGAGTGGTATTTGGCTTATATATATATAGATCTCAAATAATAAAAGCACTATTGTCATAATAATAAAAGATCTCAAATTATGATTTTAGTAACTTTGATCCCCCCAAACCCCTAAAATTTCGAAATTTTTCATACCCTTTATTAGTGAGCACCTATGGCCCTAGAGTAAGCTGTATACAAAATTGCATTCCAATCCGTTCGGTAGTTTTGAAGAAATCGTGATTTAATAACTTTGATCACCCCAAACCCCCCTAAAATTTCTAATTTTTTAAAACCCTTTCTTAGTGAGCGCCTATAGCCCTAGAGAAAGCTACATACCAAATTTCATTCCAATCTGTTTGGTAGTTTTGAAGAAATCGTGATTTAGTCATTTTTACCCCCCAAAATTTCCAAATTTTTAAAACCCTTTTTTAGTGAACACTTATGGCCCTAGACGAAGCTACATACCAAATTTCATTCCAATCCGTTCGGTAGTTTTTGAGAAATCGTGATTTAATAACTTTGATCCCCAAACCCCACTAAAATTTCGAATTTTTTCAAACCCTTTCTTAGTTAACACCTATGGTCCCAGAGGAAGCTACATACCAAATTTCATTCCAATCCGTTTGGTAGTTTTGAAGAAATCGTATTTTCATAATTTTGATCCCCCCAAACCCCCCCTAGAATTTCGAATTTTTTCAAAACCTTTCTTAGTGAGCACCCTAGGCCCTAGAGGAAGCTACATACCTAATTTCATTTCAATCCGTTCGGTAGTTTTGAAGAAATCGTGATGAGTGAGTCAGTCAGTGAGTGAGTGAGTGGTATTTCGCTTATATATAAATAGATTTCTGAGTGTTGTGCAAATAGTTTAAACATATTTTATGTGTAAACTCAAGCAAATCAAACTGTTCTTGTTTGCTTCTATTTTTCCGTCTATGCAATTGCCTGTCATTATTCACCGAAGCATTTAGAGTAAAAGATATCAAATTCCAGTAGCCTACCATTTATTTTATCTGACAATTTAAATATTAAGGTTAAACCTGGATAAGCAATAGATAAAAATACCATTATTTAAAGTTAATTAGATTAAACTGTCTCTTCAGTAAGGGATTTTAAAGGTTCTTTTTAGTTTTCCCAAAACCTTTCAATTAGTGACAATTGCAATTTTTCCCCTGGGGTCTTCATTTACTACATTATAATACGTAATAACATTCTTTTTCAATAATTTATAAAGTAAATTATTTATTTACGAATTACTAAATTTGTTTTTGTACGGATGATATTAATTATTAATATTAATTGGTTACTAATTTAACACGGAAACAAAATTTGATGAATGTTCTATTAATGCTAGCTTATTAAACAGCAATTATGACCTGCAGATATTAATTTCGGTAGTTGAAATGACCATCAGTTTACCCATGCTTCATGAACCATCACATTATTTCTGGCGACTGGGTTTAATTTAAAATAGTTTGTTGGTTACAGTATTCATATAACAGCTGCATTTCATTACCCCAGGAACGTACAATGTTTCAAATCCAACACGTTTAACCTAATAATTACTTCCGTTATTTTAATAAACAAGCGAATGCTCGAAGTTTAAAAAAATGCTTTTTTTTTTGTATATTATTCAAATTGTATATTACTTTCTTTTTATTTAATTGAGTATTGTTATATATTGAACCATATTTTTTCGGATTTTTCAATGGAATTTTATTTTAAAAGCAAATTATTCTATTGTACATAAACAATTGAAAGCTACGGAGTTATGGTTTCCAGTATTTTGTTACTGAATGTAATCCAGCGAAGTAGTGTGAACCTTAAAATTAACAGCTTCCAATCCTCAACGAAACCAATTGAATCAACGGATAATGATTTTCCAGTTAAAACATTACCTCACTACCCTTACTGTTGATAGGCAATTAAAGACGAGAATTTCTAAATAAGCTAATTGCCGAACTGTTCTCTGTACAGTGGCCTTTACACTACTAAGAGAGCTTTGTGATTGGAGAGTTCGTATTGGTTTTATAAATCGACGCCAACTTTATGAGCGAGATAACCCCTGTAGTCGTTGGAGCTAAGTGCCAAACTAATCCTCGCCGGTTGGTCAGACATTTATATTAGGCAGTTGATTGTCGAACAGCGCGGATTTCTGTAATTATAAACACAAACAAATTATTATCTTAACTTGTTTACCGCCAAACCGTTGATTAAACTAATTTAAGTTCAGAGACTGAGAGTACAAATAAAGTATGAAGTTTAACCTTAAAAAATATAAAATGTTTACTATAAAAAGTGTTATTTTAGATATAGCTATTGAAATGTATGCAGGAACTGTATGCTGTAGAATTACCATCTTTCTTTTTTAGTAACTAGTAAGCCACCGTAAAAAATCACAGCCCGATTAATTAGATACACATACATCATATAAATACATCATATAAAAAAATATTTAAAAACAACATTAATTCCTTCTTATCAAGCCCTACCTAACTATACTGAAGGGGATTTTAACTCGGTAAATGTGTACAATAATAAGGATTATACAACTGTAGGCCTATTTGTTAAACATGTTTATTTACATACGTTATTATATATTTGAAGAAAGATAAAAATATTATATTTATAGTTGTTTTTTATTTCATATTGATAGATCAAATGATTTAGAAGTTATTAATATTATAGTGAAGAATTTAATAATGGAATATGTTAATGTTATACGAAAATGTACGAATGTTTTAAAAGTTAAACGAATAGGTATCTCTTCTTTAAATTTGTATAAACAAATATATTGATGTTAAAAGGATGTATTTATATACAGTGTATAACCTCAAAACAAATATTATAGCACACATCAGTTCTACTAATCATATTTTAAAAAAAATCAACTTCACAGGAAATTATAACGATTGAAGTTGTAAAAATAACCACAAAAATCCACACTGGTTTTCTTAAAATTACAGATGATGGGTAAACTCAGCTGTTATATTAAATGTTACTCACGTACGTACACTCGCTTTTATCAAAGTTGATGACTTTGTGCATGTATGCATACAACATATATATATATAGGCTACATGCTAAAGGTATTTTTTTTATCAAAATTGATTTTGTTAACAAGTTATCGAGTTTTATTCTTATACCGAAAAATTACCTTTTTACATTTTAGCAATTCTAGTCTTCAATTAATACATTTTAGATCTTCTTGAATGTGGTAGCGTACCATAATGTGACGAAAGTTATGATTTGAACAATATGACGTTTTTATTACACTAACCTAAACTTGACTTGTGACAAAAGAAAAGTAGGTATATCAATAATAAAATGGACTCTGTTTCTCAGGAAAAGCGTTTAAATGTCAAACGTTTTATGATGACAAAATTGCATTAATATACATTTAATTCCATCATTTACACGCCATTATGTTTTTGCAACACAAATAAAAACTGTTGAAAAATAATGTTTATATAAATAACACCGTCAATACGAGTGAACACGTGCTTGATTCACGTTAAATTATTTTTTAAGAATTAGTAACAGTGCGATGTGTCCTAAATATGTTGTGTTTTATGGTTCATGTGTTGTAATATGTGTTTATGTGTTGTGTAACGTTTTTATTTCAAATTTGACGCGTATTTACACAAATGCCAATTAAAAATCTGTTCGAAAATGACTGAATGAAATAAGTGAAACGATCATCACCGACTAAGTTACTTGGACTGCGAGCACTACACAAAAAAACAGGTGTGCTTAAGACCATGCGGGATTAACTATTTTAACACAACTTACAAAATGAGGAAGCACAATATCCATTTCAGAGGTTTAACCAAGTAAACTACTTTAAAATAACTTACGATATAAGGAAGCACAATGCCCGTTTCAGAGGTATTACCAAGTAAAATATTTAACACAACCTTCAAAATGAGGAAGCATAATGTACAATTCCAAGTAAACTATTTTAGCACAACTTACAAAATGAGGGAGCACAATGTCCATTTCAGAGGTATTACCAAGTAAACTATTTTAACACAATTTACAAAATGAGAAAGCATAATGTCCATTTCAGACGTATTACCAAGTAAACTATTTTAACGCAACTTGCGAAATGAGAAAGCATAATGTCCACTTCAGACGTATTACCAAGTAAACTATTTTAACGCAACTTGCGAAATGAGAAAGCACAATGTCCATTTCAGACGTATTACCAAGTAAACTACTTTAACGCAACTTGCGAAATGAGAAAGCATAATGTCCAATTCAGACGTAAACCAAGTAAACTATTTTAACACAATTTACAAAATGAGAAAGCACAATGTCCATTTCAGACGTATTACCAAGTAAACTATTTTAACGCAACTTGCGAAATGAGAAAGCATAATGTCTACTTTAGACATATTACCAAGTAAACTATTTTAACGCAACTTGCGAAATGAGGAAGCACAGTGTCCATTTCTGAGGCTTTACCAGGTAAACTATTTTAAAATAACTTACAAATGAGGAAGCAAAATGTCCATTTCAGAGGTATTATCATGTAAACTATTTTAAAACAGCTTACAAAATGAGGAAGCACAATGTCCATTTCAGAAGTATTACCAAGTAAACTATTTTAAAACAACTACGAAATGAGTAAGCACAATGTTCATTTCAGAAGTAAACTATATACTCTGCTATATACACATGTGTACACCACAGTAACTCTTGAAACACTTCACTCCTATCTGGAACAAACATTTTTAACATAAAAACCAAAACAACCGCCAAATTTAATTACACATATTTATATTTTATACTATTATATACCGACAGACTTATAAATGCTAATAATTGTACCGAATTCAACATACATTTAGCTTGCAATTCAGCAAGTTTAAAATGAAAATTGGAGCGAAATTTATATCCAGTATTGTAAATAATATTAATTCAATCAGTTTGTCATATTCAATCAAAATTATTTGATGCTTGCGCGCTTATCAGGTGTACGCGAGTATTGTTATGAACAAATAAAATGCACAATTGATGCCACGCTTACATGTTAGCTCTCACATGAAGAGTAAATTTGATCTGTCAGGATCGTTTAGTCCTTCAACATTGACATTTTAATGTATCTGTATTTAACTGAAAGCTGTATGCTGTACGTGTCAATGGGTATTACGAATGACAGACACAAGCAGACATACTCTGGGGTTTGCCATGTAACACGGCCATTATCTAAATGGTTCGCTTTTTGAATATAAACCGTCGTATATTTTCTATCTTCTGCGTTTTCCAAATCTGTTTTACAAATTATTTTTCGATACCAAACATTGTCAGGGTGGATAATATCTTCTTGCATTTATTTATTACAGGCATTTCCTACTGTGGTATATGTATGCTTACCATATTTTGTTTTATGTAAATATTAATTAGTTTACTGTAATCTACTGGTTCCACGAAAATAAAGTAGTCGTGGGACTGCCGTCAGAAGTGAAAACTACAATGAATATGAAATCGTTGGCCATATCGATTTAATCTGAAATTTGATTATTTTAACACTACCAAGTAAACTATTTTAACACAACTTACAAAGTGAGGGAGCAAATGTCAATTTCAGAGACATAACCAAGAAAACTATGTTAACACAACCTACAAAATGAGGAAGCACAATGTCCATTTCAGAGGTATACCAAGCAAACCTCTTAAAACAATTTTTTTAAACAAATTTAAAAAATGAGGAAGCACAATGTATATTTCAGAAGTATTACCAAGTAAACTATATACTCTTCTATATACACATGTGTACTATATATCATAGAGCGTGACGAAAAAATGTGCGACGATAAAATCAGATTCACTGCCCGCAAAATGGTTTTGAAGCGGTGCGCAAATAGAAGTTTTCATTTTAAAAATTTGTTTTACATTATATAATTAAAAGTTCATAGAGCAAAAACCAAACAAAATAAATAAGTAATTATAAAATAATAATGACTGAATGGTATATCAAATTATAAATACACTCGAGCCCACTTGGTCAAACTCTATATTTTTTTAATACTATTTTGCTACATGATCATCTTGTTTTAAGTAAAACTTAATTTAAGCATTTTTATTTGCTGAGTTGACGGTAATTGATTTTGAGTAACGAATATCCTAAGCCTTATAGGTATTGGATATACAATCGCAGCATGGTTATTGACTCGGTCGCTGGGAATAAGTCAATATTGTTCAGAACTGTAGGCCTAAGTTTAACACGTTCACTGCTACGCAAATTTCGTATTTCCTTTGCTAGAAGCTGAGCTTTTATTTTTCATATTTATAGTCTAAATTAGTAGAAATTAGTTTATTTTTTATTTTTGAACCTTTCAACGTAATAATCACTAAAATTTTAAAGCGGACGCACATGTGCGTCCATAGCACGTAGGCTTACAATTTGCGAGCGAATCACGCAATGCACTGTGAATTGAAAATACTCCCAATATGGGGGTTGGCATGCGAAGCACGCAATTCATTGTGTATTGAAAATACTTCCAACACGGGGGTTGACATGCGAAGCACGCATGCATTGTGTATTGAAAATACTTTCAATATGGGGGTTGGCGTGCAATTTACTGTGCGTAGGCCGCTTCTCATAGTGTTTAGTGTCAAGCTCACATGTGCGTCCTTAGCAGTGAACGTGTTAATTAAACATTATATCTAGTACAGGCAGTCACTCAAAGTTAAATTTAACAGTTTCGTAGGTTGGACCTAATTACTGGCGTTGGATTTGCATGCTCTTTAGTGCGTCCACGTCTTGATTAGACTATCTATCAAAAAGTAAATAGTATGTCAAAAAGTAATAAAAAGCATACAATAACCCCATACAATAAAATAAGTATTTTTTCAATACTTTCATTGTAAGGTGAGAAATGTAATTTTTTATAATTGTGTATAAAACTTTAAATGTTTCAAACTCATGCAATTAAAGTAGAATAATAATAATAAAGGAAACGTTTAAAGTAGGTAAACATAAAGTGATATGGTTAAAATAATAATGTGCAATGCTCAGAATAAAAGAATATTGATAAACATCGCGAGAAACCCCGTTAACCAAAGGTGACAGTGTTGCAAGACAAGAAAAGTGTAAAAATCGTACAAAAAAGAAGCTAGACAATTTTTTCGTGGTTAGTGCCATTATCAAATAGAAACAGCAAAATGACAAAGTTTTGGTATCCTACGGGACAAACTAAAGGACTTTTAAGTGGGAACGGGTCAAGAAAACGTCGATGGGAAGTGCGGCCGGTCCCGCGGTTGTCGAAATATCACTCGAACTTCTGCAGAAAGAAGGAAAAGGGGGCTTCACGAAAATGTCATTGAATTCTTGATAACTTCACAGGAAGAGCAGTTACAGGGAATTTAAATAATACAAAGGCAAAATTCAGCGACGAGTCACGGAGAGAGCTTAGGCTTAGCTCAACAGATTACGAGGCAGAAGTAGTGGGGAGAATAGGCCTACTCTACCAACTAGCTTTACAAAACAAAAACATAACTAATTAATTAAAGGCAATTAAGTGATTAAAGGAAATGAAAAAAAAAGGAACTTAACAAATAATGAGATATTAGTAAAATTAAAGTAATACAGAAATACTTTCGAATGAAGCGTTCGCGAGGGAATTTTAGGACATCGTGTGGTACACGTGGAAGGGAAAATACCCTACATCCGGTAAACATGTGTTTTTTTGTTTATAGTCGAGAAGAGATGGAATAGACTTGTTCAAAGATATCGCTCTTATGTTTGCAGCTTAATAAGTTCTTATTTTATTTTCTTGTGAGTATCGATTGCTACTAATAATTACATAAATGAATAGATTGACTTTGAAAGGTTTATTGTACAAATCAAAATTGTCATAAATCATTTCGATTTCAGTTGAGCGTCGAGATATACCTCGAGGATGCAACAATAGAGACTACTCAATATAACTCAACAGACACCATCAAGTTTAAAAGCAGCACACCTACTACAAGACGCGGTTTTAGCCAACTCCAGAGAGCGGTTCCAGGATAATCGCGACGGGAAGTAATCGGGTGGACATCAGGAAAATACTTTGCGCCTGAACGATGAACAGTGGACCTTAAGGGTCTGCTGTAGTGGCGGTCATCTTTGATTTGTATCCCATAAGAGTAATGTTAAATTTCAAACCATTTATTTCGTTTACTTTTTATCATAAAATTGTTTGCAAGGCCTCATTTTAAGCACAGTCACAATACGCATCCGTCTTGCAATTTACATTTTTTTAAATGCTTTTGATTTGTTATGTAATTGACATTTTGTAAATACAAAGTTTGAATTTTTTCCTTACACAATAAAAAATTAATAATGAAAAATAATTTGCAAGCCGGATCCGAAATTTTATAAAGAATATTCAGTTTTTTTTTAACACTCAATTACAAAATATAAACTTATAAAATTGTTTGAAATGTGGCAATGTCAAAGCGTTCAGCGAAAGAAATTCCACTGTTTAGATAGGGATACAGTGAGAAGCGGTTGCGTTTCCGGTTGCTTTCTCGTTTACTGGAGCAGACCCTTAAGGTTGGAAACTTAAATTAATAATTTCAATTACTAATACAAAGTTGCCCGAGATAGAATCCCGATATAGTTTATCAATACTTGTTTAAGCTGGGTAGAGGAAGTTAGTATTTTTAAATGATTTAAAATAACATATTATCAGAAAATTTAAATTAATTATGGTGTTAAAAATGTAAATATATGTGATACAATAAAATCAAAATTGAATTTCAAATAATTGAGAAAAGTTTTGTTCAAATAAACGTTCAAATATATAAATTAAATAAATAAGGTTCAATCTGCATAATAGGATAAGATATATAAATAGTAAAATTATTTAAATTTTATTTAAGTCGGGAAAAAAGAACCCACATTGATTTAGAAATTTTTATTTATTTGGTAAATACAAATGTTTTGTATAGGCTAGAGTAGAAAATGTATCTTAAATACTTACCTTTGATTTTTAAATCATATCCAATATTATTTAGGCATTCACTATCACTTATAAACTGTATTTAAGGTGTAATAAATACCACAGCACAAATAATAAGGGTTTTAAGGTCAGTTCCAGAAACCTACGTCTCAGGGATCAATTAAAATTAAAATACAGTGTAAACCCTGAACTGAGCGGGGAAAATTTAAAAAAATTAAGAAATTTACTGGAAGTTATAATAAATAAACGGTACCAAGAACTGGCACGTACTTTCTTACAAACATATTTTAATTACTAAACAGATTCACTGTGACTTGTAGGGTGGAGTAGGAGAGGTGATTTTTTATTAAAGTTGGAGATTAACTAATAATAATAGCCTAATTATTATTATCTAGAGATAAAACTATCCTATCGATTTCGAACAAATTTTCACCAAACACGTCAATTAGGCTTTTATAGATGCACGTAAAAAGGTTTTGAAATTTTTTGAAAAACAACCCCCTTTATGGCCAAAAAACCCCCAAAAATAAGTTATTATTAGCTAAACTAGAATTTTTAGAAAGATGCTGTTTTTTGCATATGGTAGGGCACATTAAAGGCTACAAATAAGCCGAATTTTATCAAAATCGTTAGAGCTGCTTTTTTATAAAAAAACTAGCTGACCCGTACGGCGTTGCACGTGGTGGTTGGTATTTTCAGTCTTTTTAACGTAATTGTATTCTTTTTAAGTGTTCAGTCAGTGAGTGGTATTTGGCTTTTATATATATATATAGATCTAAAATAATAAAAGCACTATTGTCATAATAATAAAAGATCTGAAATTATGATTTTAGTAACGTTGATCCCCCCCAAACCCCTCCTGAAATTTCGAAATTTTTCAAACCCTTTCTTAGTGAGCACCTATGGCCCTAGAGGAAGCTACATACCAAATTTCATTCCAATCCGTTCGGTAGTTTTTGAGAAATCGTGATGAGTGGTCAGTGAGTCAGTGAGTCAGTGGGTTTTGGCTTTTATATATATAGATAATAACCGATTCTTTGGGTGTTTTTTCGCCAAAAAGGGGGTTGTTTTTTTAAAAAATTCAAAACCCTGTTTCGTGCATCTATACAGGCCTACTTGACATGTCCGGTGCACATTTGGTTGAAATCGATCGAATAATTTTCTCTCTAGCTTTGTATAGATACAGACATACACACAGACATACAGACATTTTGTAAAAACCACTTTTTTGGACTCAGGGGGTCCCAAAACGGATATTTCCACAAAAATCTCTACATTGATTTTTTGCGATCACTATACTTTCTCTATACTATAGTGTAGTGAGAAAGTAAAAAGGTGGTTCCAGGGTGTCCTGAAGGAAGTTGTACTATCTGGGCCAAATAATATAAAGAAGCTAAATACTTCCAGTAGGTGGTAAAAACTTTTTATTTTGCAAATATATGAACTAACAATACCTGGGGAAACAGCTGTAATTAGAAAGTTGAAAAAGAACTTGTTTATAAATTGTAAATGTTCCCAAGAAGTTACGATAGGAAGTTCATTGCAGTGTACTTAAGTAAATTCAATACGCCATATAATTTTATTTTGATCTTTCCTTATTACGAAGTAAGTAGAATTTCAGCTAATCGTTATTTCAGAAACCGCTTAACTGACAGGTTTATAATTTTCGGGAAACTAAAAACAAACTTACAACGCCTAAAACATTTTTTTTATTGCAAAGCCCTTTTTCAAAAGAAACTATATGAGGTGTTTTTAAAAATGTAAAAAAAATTAACTCTAAAATAAAAATAAAATAATAAAAATAATGTATGGTGTTTCTGCACTACACAATGAATTAAATGCATACGAACGTAAATAAACACGATTGCGAAACTCTGCTTATCACTCAATAAAATATATACCATGTGTTCCAAAAGTCCCCCCCCCCCCTATAATTTTGTTATTAATGGAAATAAACAGATTTGCTTTCGGGATCGTTAACATGAACAAAAATGGAGTTTTTTGGTGTATCGTATATTTCAACCCCTCCCCGAAAATGGGGTATTTTGGGGGTAAGTCGAAAATTTTAAATGAGAACCCCTATTGAGTGACACCTCATTTTAAAGGCCTTGATAAAAGAAGAAGATTGGCGCAAAGCGGAGGTCAGTATGTTGACTCTATCCAACACAGTGACCAATCAAAGTTATATTTTTTCCCCATATAGTTAACATAGTATATAAACAGTAAAGCTAAACCCTCTGGAATTCCCAGGTACTGGACTTTGGGTTGATACAACCTTGCTTTGTTATTCATAACTGTGCATGTTTGTCGACTCCTAATAGTAAAAAATCCAGTACCTGGGAATTCCAGAGGGCTTAGCTTTAATGTTTTTATAGTAATTACTATGTTTTATAACTTAGATTGAGTGATCTACTGGATTAAACCATTGTAAAAATAATAGATGTATGATCTTTAACATTTCAATGTTATTTAAATGGGGAAAAATTATAACTTTGATTGGCCATGTAATTGTGTTGGATAGAGTCAACATACAGACCTCCGCTTTGCGCCAATCGTCTTTTTTTACCATTGCCTTTAAAATAAGGTGTCACTCAATAGGGGTTCTCATTTACAATTTTCGACTTACCCCCGAAATACCCCATTTTTGGGAAAGGCTTTGAAATTTACGATACACTAAAAAACTCCATTTTTGTCCATGTAAACAATCCCGAAAGCAAATCTGTTTATTTCCATTACTAAAAAAATAAAAGAGGGGGATGGGACTTTTGGGACACATGGTATATTTTATAACAAAACACGAAAACAAATAATTTTGACTTTATAAAATTCTGTAATATTAAATACTCATTGTGTACCGTACTTTACATCAAACTAAGGATATTCTGTATAAATCGATGTTCACGATTCGATAGGTTAAGTCAATCCGATGAGTTTAACAAGGACTCAAATGAATGTGTTGAATTGATGAAACTAAAAGAAAAACCTAAATTTCTAACCTTCAGTCTCTAGTCGCAGTATGTTTAGCCTTTTTAAAC
The DNA here is from genome assembly GCA_018207615.1 of Philaenus spumarius. Classification (NCBI taxonomy): domain Eukaryota; kingdom Metazoa; phylum Arthropoda; class Insecta; order Hemiptera; family Aphrophoridae; genus Philaenus; species Philaenus spumarius. Next base: position 72,915 of record JAGFPH010004769.1, read on the forward strand.
GTATATAAATTTGGGCGCAAATTTACTATTCGACCCTAGACTAACCCGTGGAAACAGAAATACAAGAATAATAATTAAAAAATTAGAATAAAGTTCTAACCTACAGTATTTAGTCACAGTATGTTTACCTGTATTCAACATTTAACAGTAGAATGTAAAACGTCGTCGTTGTCTGCAAACGTATCAGCCTGGGGTCGAATAGTAAATTTAAGCCTACATTTTTGACGTCAATTAAGTAGTTTTTTTAAAAAAAAACCAGAAATATTTTTTTTTTTAAATTGTCGTCTGCAATGAGATCAGTTGAGGATCGTAAAGTAAATCTACGCCGTATTGAATTAAGCCAGTTTTTCTAGTTGTTTTACTATTTTATGGCCTTTAAGTTGATAAGTTAAGAGAAGTGCGTATTTCCTTATATCAAAGAAAATTTTATTTTTAGCTTTTATTATACCATATTCTTACAAATAAATGTATGTAATTTTATGTCAATCTGATTGATTTATAAATGTTTTTGTAATGACACTACACATCTAAAATACAAGGTCGGGCAGCATACATGATTTTAATGCATTACATAGTAAATTATGTTTAATGTATTTTTTAGTTTATTATTTTTCTCACTATTTTAAGATTATTTATTGCTTTATTTTTATGAGTAGTTTATCCTTTTTTAATTAATTGTTTTAAGTGAATTAGACCTAGGCATATTGAAGAAAAGCTTTTGTAAAAACCTGAATTAAAACGAAAATTGTAATTATTACTATTTTTAAAACATCACGACTTCCATACTCTCCTATGCCATTGCGTTTACTGGAAAAACTAAGAATTACTTTAGTTTTAAGTTTTATAACAAAAACAAACTTGTTTAGTTTCTTACATCAAGATACATGTAACAAAACAGCAAAATCTAAATGTTCACTGTACGGTAGACTCTAAATAATACATATAAATACTTATATGGGTATCTGTTTACTTTAGTATCAAAGCTACTAAAATACACAAACCTTAACATTTTTCTTTATAAATATAATATTTATACACTTCACGGAAAGCAATATTTAACCATCTTTAACACGTACAATATTAAACACTTTCAAATCAAATGTTCCTTACGGGAATGTACATTGTAAATACCCGACATGTTTTTTCAGCGTTCTCCCAGCGTTGCCGGATTTGTCTTGTTCTTTTTTGTGTAGAAACGAACAGTTTAGCCAACTCAACTAAGTAAAAATAATGTAAATAAAACTATAGGTTAGAACCTTTTAGGTTTTTTTTTAATTTAATTATATAATGTGATAATAACGAAATTTGGCTAGTTTATTACGGAACCAATGAGATTCAATGCTGAGGTCACCCGTTTAATAGTGAACAGGTCACCGATTTATATACACACCCCATTCAGTACAATAACCTATTGTTCGATTTGGAAACGTTGATGAAATTCCATTTTAATTACGCAGTTATATTGTATTTTCTATTGTTGTTTATGGTACGTTGTTATTGTTTTCGTTATTAACGTTTTGTTACATTATTTTTTCTTCTTTTGATGGTACTTTTGGGATTGATATTGTTTAGTTTATTTAATTCTTACGTGTATGGTGTATGTGAAGTGATTTATTTCGTTACAATTACGTGAAATATTGAGGGAAAGTCGAAACCTAACCTATAAAATTTCAAGTTTTATTTCCTTCATAATTCCTATAAATTTTATTTCCCGGGAATATTTTTGTTGTTTTTACAATCCGTTAGATGTGTTCTTTCATATTATTTCAAATTCCCTTAGAAATAGATTGACAAGTTAAAGTTAATTTTTACCCTTATGTGATATCAGCAGGAAGGCGTGTAGTAAACTTACGATTATCAACTAATTCTTAAAACATTTTAATAAATCACACACCATGATAAGATGTGATACAACGGCTACTGAAATACAAATATTCTGTCGCAGATTACATTGTTAAACGTATACATTCATGAATCTACCTTAGGTTTATTTTGAAAAGTTGAATAAGTGTTTATAGGTTATGTCTGAAGTAGCTTTTAGAAATAACTGTAACGTATATCGTGTAATCGAATAGGACAAAATCGGAATCCAAAATATTGTTGGTTGAGCTAGTTAAATAAATATAAATACGTTCAACTTACGTGTAATTTGACGGTAGTTCTTTAAAATAATAGTTTGACCAAACTAATAAAACACTTCACATCATGCGTTGAACCGATTGCGATTACACAAAGAACTTCGTACAGTAAAACAGTTATAATACTAATTTGGTTACAAAATACACTCAACGAACATAACCTCGAATACCTACACCTGAGTCCAAGCACTACATAACTGAAACAGATGACGCATCGCTGAAGGGGGTGGGATTGCGAAACACTTGATAGGCTTAGTTCAAGATAAGAAATAGATAAGGACGTGGCTAAATGGCAAATCTTTGTCAGTAGTTTAGTCCAGGGCATTTAAATCAAAATCGACCGAAATAAAGACATTTTCAGAGCCAGCAGATATCGAGATACGGTTTTCTGCATTGTGTTTATAAAGCTCCCAGGAAAAAAGTCTATATGGTGTGATTATGTCATTTTTCGAAAAATGCTTTCTGGTGCAATAAATGCATTTTACAATTGCATAACTACTTGCAATATTATAAGAACGACTGAAAACTTGGCAAAATCGCTCGAAAATCATTATTCGTGGGTTTTCGGGGATGCCGAAATCAATTCTAGCATTAGAATTACCCGTAATAAAGAGCTTTTCCTCAACAGATACCCTTTTCCTCCAATCGGTGCTGTACTTGGTGATCATGTACTGAATCAGTCCTATAATCGGTTGATTTTGGGGAAGGAAAAGTAAATAATTAAATCCTATGTGTTTTCAAATATTTTTTATCATCATGAATACGGAAATAAATTTACATTGAATAATGATGTTGAGTTTTATAAAAACCTCTTACTACTGTACACAATAATCATCACCTTATAGTGGCCTGACAGTTTTTTGTTAATTAAATGCAGTATTAAAATATAGACATAAAAGCAATACTATTAAATAACTGTGCTATATAAATATATATACAACTGTATATATACAACTGTCATTGTAATAAATAAACTAATATTACTATATTGACCACATTAGACTAATAACTTAATGAACCAATAAAGTAGCAATTTTTCACAAAACTAGATATTTCAAAGAAATTTCAAGATTTCCGTTAAATATACTGTATTAGTCAAATTATATTAAATTTATAAATTAAATTAAAGATAAATAATAGACTATCATTAATGATGTACTTGTTTTGCCTGTCCCTAAATAGCCTATTACAATTTTGTTTAGTGTGCAAGTAGCTAGAAGGAATAGCCTATGTTTAATTTTTATCCGTGCTATGTACTGCAATAAGATGTGTAATTTTATATTTTCGTGTAGCCCATGCTCTGTTTGTCTATAATATTAAGATGTATTTAATTTTAATTGTATTTTATGCTCGATGTATATAGAACAGTTATTTAATATTTTTACTTTATGTCTATATTTTAATACTGCATTTAATTTTAAAAAACTGTCAAGCCACTATAATGTGATGATTATTGTGTACAGTAGTAAGAGGTTTTTATAAAACTCAACATCATTATTCAATGTAAATTTATTTCCGCATAGGATTTAATTATTTACTTTTCCTTCCCCAAAATCAACCGATTTCCTTCATATTTGGTATAAAAATAATCACGCGATCAAAAAACAGCGAGTGATATATTTTGTTTTAAGTTTTTCTTTCAATTAAAAAAGTTTGCATAATGACACTGGGACAAACAGCAATAACTCTAATACAAAGGCAGACGACAATTGCCCATCCCCGATGTCGCACAATAGGCCTAAGGGTAAGGGTTTTATTACGGTCATTTGGTTCTGCCTCACGCTGAGTTGAAATGAACTATAACAATACTGCGAAACTTGTTATATTCATGCGACAGTAGTTATCAAACTTTGCAGGATAACGTTTCAGTTCACTGATGTACGATAAAAGGGCTCTTTCTACAATTTCTACCCGGTCTTGAGTCTAATATTTGAACGAACTGCCATAAAGCTATGCCAACATTTACCTCTTCTTTCACAACCTCGGCACTCATTTCTACTCTGTCGATCGCAAGACGCAAACCCAAAATGATCCAATAGCCGCTTCATGATCCTCGCACCTTGCGTCAGCCTTGCACCGCACACCGAAAGGAGCAAAACATAATATTACTCGGAACAAAATGTTTCATTGCTCGATCTCCTTCCTGTGTGCGTTCGCCCTAACTGTCCCGACATCGGATTTTGTATGTGTTTTTATTTTTGTTTTACAATAGAGAGGGTCAGTTTTTATTCGCCCTGTATAGTAGACTTGAAAATAAAATTTGTTCACGTGACAGTTTTAACCATCTCGTAAAACCCTCTCAAGGAAACATATCATGCACCGTTAGTTATATAAAATAACGGATCGGATTTATTTTGTGGTTTTACCTTTAGAAAGATTCGATCCTACACGGTTCACAGTTCTTTACGGCTTTGTACTTGAGCATCAGAAATGTTTATTGTCATTGACTGGCTTTTATCCGAGTGTCTTGGACTTCATCCAATTACTGCAAGTACAAATTTAATGTTATCTGAACTTTATCGTCAGTAATGTTTCTAAGCAGCAAGTCCTTTAATGGTGCCACCGCGAATAAAACGGTCCAACATAACTAAACGTACGACGAGGCCAACTTAATTTATGTTTGACTTTATACAGTAAAAGTATGTCGTTTCGATCATTATAAATTAACAACCAATATTAGCGAATTTAATAAAAAAATTATATTATTATCAATACAAAACTGAGATAGTTATTTATTTATTTTATCTACTATTGATTTACATTAAGTTTATTTGTAAATAAAAAAAAGAGTAAATTTCTTTACAAATAACCTAAGATAAATTCTTTTACACATTCTAACAAAACTAAAGACAATATTTTATATTAAGTAAATACTTAATAGTGTAGATAACATGTAATTATTTCTAGAAAAGACAATCTATAATTATAAATCTACTAGGGGAAACTCTTGCGTGCTCCGCACGCCAACCCCAATGGAACCTTCTATACACATAATCATGTTATGTTTTTTTACAATAAAGGTGTAAGATTAATAATAACCCCAAAGCTAAGATGGTAAATAATTTTAAATTATCAAATCAAATTGTTTCGTATATTTTATAACAGCAGTTATAATAAAGGTTAAAAGAACCAGCAAGGCTCAGGTGTACACTTAATCAAAAGCCTAACCAAAAAGTTACTCACTATAAATTACCGTATATTATCAATAGATAGGTCTACTATAGAAATGCAAATAGTTGCATCAAAGTGTTAAATCAGGTGTTAATGGAAATATTAGAGCAAACAGCTGTTTCACTGTTATTTTATTCAATTGGTTGCTATGGTAACCATCAGCCTAAAATAATAATTTTTTCCGTCTAAATTTTTGAAACATTGAAATATAAAATGTTATCAAAATAAATTATAGCCTATGTTTCTCAGGGATAGTGAAGCTTGTTATTAGTAAAACTATTTTTTCTATCGGTTAAGTAGTTCTAGAGATTACCCCCTACATGCAAACAAACAAATAAACAAACAAATTTTACCGCTTTATAATATTAGTATAGATTTGGGAAATTAATCTTCTCACAAAAGCGCTGAATAGCTGCCCACGTGTCCGAAATTAATATATTAGTAGAATTTGATTGCATCTCAGAATTCAAACCGGATTACGCACTGATCCGTTCCGCTCTCAGCGAAGACATTCACTTTTAAACGCTTCGGATTATGTTCTTCGTATGGTATTTTCCGTTTAAATCGATTTTTGGATAATAATATGGGGCTATAAGGTCGTGTAAAATAATTGCAGAATAATCTCCTACACATTTTATTAAGACAAGACCCCAAAATATTTTAATCTAGTGCGAAAATATAAAAAGTTTTTACTTTTGGTCAAAAACGTGCTTCCTGTTGTTCGATTTTCTACTAACGAACTGTCCGAAAACCAACGTGTGTACTAAAATTGGACCAAATCGAAAATAATATAAGGCCGTTAGAGTGCGAACACATCTACTTATATAAAGCTAGACTTTACACCGATTCACTGACATTAACTATGAGTCACTTCCTGTAATTAACCTCATACTTGAATTAAAGCTCTCAAAGAGAAACTTTCAGAAAAATTGCTAAAAATTTTTTATTTCGAAAGCATCTTTTGGGTGGAAAGTTTTTTTTCATGTTTCCACTTTGAGCTCGTTTTGTAAGAAAACGGCAAGAGATAGCAACAAATGTTGAACACAAAAATTTTAGAAAATGTAATTTCAAACTAAAGATTTTCCATCAGATTTAAGATCCGATCATTCTTTATGCCACTATTAATCCGAGAAGGGTGGCTCCCAACGTCCTTTTACTTATATAAAGCTAGGAAGATTCACCGATTCATTCACTGACATAAACTATGACATCGTATCCCCATCGACCTCATACTTGAATTAAAGCTCTCAACGAGAAACTTTCAGAAAACTTGTCAAAAGTTAACATTTTTAATTTTGTAAGCACCTTTGGGCCGGAAAGACTTTTTCATTTTGATCGCGTTTTGTAAGAAAACGGTAAGAGATAGCAAAACATGTTAAACACAAAAGTTGTAGAAAATTTTATTTCAAACGAACGATTTTCGATCAGATTTAAGATCCGATCGTATGTTTAACTGGTATTCACCCGAGAAGGAGTTCTGGCACACATCCCTTCAAATTTCCCATGTTTATCTTGTTTAGATAATGTTTAATGAGTTTGAGTCAGTTGCCAAATAAAACAGCTTATTTATGCTCGGTCACCCATGTACAAACGAGCCAAAGATTAACGAGATCCTTTAGTGAATTTTCCAACTGATAGCGAAGCGAAGCGTCCAGGGGCAGAGCCCCCAGTATATTTAAAATTTCTTATGACACCCCAACACGTTTCCTGTGTACCATGATCTCTGTAATTGGCTGTCTTGCTGAAGCAACTGTGATTAGTGTTTCTTATCTTGATGCGCTAAAACTGTCTCTTTCTCATTTGTACGCTGTTGGTTGGTCTTAATTGTAGCAGAACGCTGGATTGGCAGCAAGGGGCAGTATGATAGAGCTTGTTTTGCATGCCTCCATGTTCACCCGATCTGAGGCCATGAGATTTTTTTTTTTAGTGGTTCCTAATTATCATGTGTATATGCTCCGCTACCAGCTGATCAATTCGACTTGAGAAACAGGATTGAAGCAGTATTTGCAACAATTACTCCAGACTCACTGAACAAAGTTTAGGACGAACTCGGATATCGTCTTGGTGTGTGCCGTGTGACGGAATGGTGCTCACATTGAACACGTGTAGGAAAAACTGTTTGAGTTTCTCTTTAACTTGATGTATTATTTATAATTATTGTAAGTTAAATGATATAATATTACACACCCTTAAAAACAATATATTTATTTTAGAACAGCCTATACTTTACCTACGGATCTCGTAACAACAGATGAGCAGGTGCAGGAGTATACGGAAAAACAACGAAAGAAGAGCGAACCATATAGCTTTAGGAACGTATGCAAAATTGTACAATACACGATGTATTTTAATGCGCACTACTGCGCCTAGCGAGAGTATTTGACACTATATCAAAGCCCACTAAAGAATACCGTTGCGAGGCGGCCAATAGAATGGGCGCGCAGAGTTGCCATATCTAATAGCCTCGAACACTCCTGGTATTTACCGCTCGAGGCTTGATCGCACAGTTTAAAGAATTATAAATGCGTTGAGTCAGCCGCAGTCATTTGGAAGCGCGGGAAGAACGTGACAACGTAACACTACGGCGATTGGAGCGTTCAAGGTCTCGATGTACACAAGCCCGTCTCACAACGGTATTCTTTAGTGGGCTTTGATATAGGCCGATTGTCGTTAAGACAGACAGCCAGACTGCTATAAAACCTGAAAGCTCGCACGAATTTCCATTGCCCCTAGTAAGGGATTTTCACCAGACAGATAAACTTTAGATCCAGAACCAGATAGAATTTAAGTGGATAAATGATCATAGAGAATGAGATACTCACGAAAAGAAGGATGAACTGGTACTGAAAGGGGCGAGTACACATTTCATTAGGGCGGAACCGATGTGTTGAATAACTAAAACTGCAGAAAAAAAACAGTTTACAAAAATTGATGAAATCTGTTACTACTTTTTAGATATTACTAGTTTTAAATTAATTTAAAATATTTAACTTATTTAAAAAATTGTTATTTAAAAGACTACAGTAAAAGTAAAAGAGTCCTTATTTTACATTTAAATAAATATGTTTTTGAAATATAAACTTCTATAGGCGCGCCGAGTCCAAAACTTTTGCGGTCGGTGCATCGGATTTTACCACCACGCATTTTTCCGTCACGCTCTACTATATATAGTACACATGTGTATATAGCGAGAATATAGTTTACTTGGTAATACCTCTAAAATGGAAATTGTGCTTCCTTATTTTGTATGTTGTGTTAAAATAGTTACTTGGTAGTGTTACAATAATAAAATTTCAGAATAAACCAATATGACCAACGATTTATATTCATAACAGTTTTCACTTCTTCTGTCCGCAGTCCCACGACTGATTTCTTAAATTCTTTTTTCTGACTAAGAGGACAGTTATGGTACACTTTCGACCACTTTACATTGATATTTGTTTCAATACCAGTATTTCATAATTAAAATTTTAGAAAGTGACAGAAACCTATTGACAAAACTATAGTACGCCACCGTTTTGTGTTTCAATGGGTGATGCTATATTTTACTTATTGTTTGATCAATAGGAGACTGATTGCAGTATATTTAACAAAAAATAAGGTGGAGACTGTGACTATACATGTCTTCGTTTCAAAAATATAAAATAATTCTGCACTCTTTGAAGTCCCTGTAGATCTATGATAATGTGACAATCAGAGGGCATCATTTTGTAAGTTGTGTAAAAATAGTTTACTTGGTAATACAATTTAAATCAATTATTGTCAATTCAGCAAATAAAAATGCTTAAATTATGTTTTACTTAAAACAAGATGATCATGTAGCAAAAGTAGTATTAAAAAAATATTGAGTTTGACCAAGTGGGCTCGGGTGTATTTATAATTTGACATATCATTCAGTCATTATCATATAATTACTTATTTATTTTGTTTGGTTTTTGTTTTATGGACTTTTAGTTATATAATGTTAAATAATATTGACATGACGCAAAATATGGTAAGCACAAATACACCATAGCAGGAAACGCCTGTAATAAATAAATGCAAGAAGATATTATCCACCCTGGCAATGTTTGGTATTGAAAAATAATTTGTAAAAACAGACTTGGAAAAGGCAGAGGATAGAAAATATACTAAGGTTTATATTCAAAAAGCGAACCATTTAGATAATGGCCGTGTTACATAGTAAACCCGAGAGTATGTCTGCTTCTGTCTGTCATTCGTAATCCCCATTGACACGTACAGCATACAGCTTTCAGTTAAATAAAGATACATTAAAATGTCAATGTTGAAGGACTAAACGATCCTGACAGATCAAATTTACTCTTCATGTGAGAGCTAACATATCTGCGTGGCAACAATTGTGCATTTTATTTGTTCATAACAATACTCACGTACACCTGATAAGTGCGCAAGTATCAAATAACTTTGATTGAATATGACAAACTGATTGCAATACTGATTTGCAATACTGGATATCAATTTTCGCTCCAATTTTCATTTTAAACTTACTGAATTGAAAGCTACGTTGAATTCGGTACAATTATAAGCATTTATGGGTGTGTAGGTATAAAATACTAGTAGTTCTGTGAACAGTAGACCTCCCTCGTTGAAATAACAAATGTGGTTTTGAGCTTAGGTTAAAAATAGTGTGCCAGTAAAAGTAAGCAGAAGGTTTAGCCAGTTAAACATTATTTTACAATTCCGCGATTCCGGGGTTTCTAGTTCTTGTTGTTTTCTTTTATTGAGCTTTAAATGCTAAAGATTTTCTTTTAGGGGGCATTGTGTTTTATTTAGTTTAATAATGCGTAAGATATCTAACGATATCGCGTTATTGAGGAAAAACATATAATTAAATATTTACATACTTAAATAACTAAAACTTAACTATGTATTTACAGTTCCATATCATATTCCAATATTAGAAATAATGAAAACAAACGATGTTAAAACGTCGTGATAGTGATCTCTACCCATGTCCAACACTTCCCACTCTGTCCAACGGTCATTTTTTATATGTCCTTTATCGCCGCGAGGTTTCATTTGTTTCATCTCATTTTGTAATTTAAGTAAAGCTAATTCAAATACTTTTATGAAAAAATAATTTACAAGTATACAGTTCAATTCTTTGATTTATTCTCTACACTTTCTTATAATAATATGTCATTTTTGGGCAAATAATAGATTCCTAAATTACTATTCAAAATAGGCCTAGTTTTGTTGGCAGTCTTGTAGTAGGAACATATAAACTGGTGTTTTCAAAATAAGAAATTTGAAATTTATAAATTTTGTAATACAGTTCTATTTAGAACTAAATTACGAAACTTTTTTACATTTATAAAAAAAATTACTACTTTTTATGTAGGCCTAAAGTTGAACTTTTTCCTTTCGATACTGAACTTGCTTCTTTCTTGAGTTAATAAATTTGTTAATTTTATTTCAATCATTTTATTACTGGCATTGAACCTTTATCTACAAAAAAGCTATGGAACACTTTTGAATTGGTTTTGAATAAACGTATAAAAATATGGTTAAAACACAAAAACTTGGACGATTTTTAACAAATTTGAAGTTTAAGGCCTTTTTGTGAGCTTACCGTTAGAGGTAAGGAAAAAATCAAGAATACAATTTTGTTGAAAATCAAATTTTCTAACGGCAAAATGTTATTAGTTTTTAAATTCGACTTACGGTTAAGCCACAAAATGGCTTTGGAAAGAAGCTTACACTGAGATAAACGGTTCGGCCGCCAATTTTATTTTATTTAAGGGGTTAAAAATTAAAGATGGAAAACCCCGTATATATACATCGCTTGGCCTAGGAATAAGGAACATTCATGCAAAAAATCATCAAAATCGGTCAAGGCGTTTGGCCGTAATCGTGAGATATACAGACAGACAGACACACAGACGAAATGCCAAAGGGTCGAGCTAAAACGGAGACCTCGCTTCGCTCGGTCAATAAATATGTTTTGAATCCATTGTTTAGCTCACGAATCAGTGATATAATTAAAGATTATTATACGTCAACTGATCCAGTATCTATTTTAGGTTTTCTTACCTTAGTTGTCGATCGCGATTTCGTGATAGTGTTTTTTGTTATTGTTTTTTAATGTCCTGATGATGGTCGAATTGACCGAAATCGCGATCGACAACTAAGGTAAGAAAACCTAAAATAGATACT
>JAGFPH010004770.1:12041-26588 GCA_018207615.1 Philaenus spumarius
TATATACTATCGAATCTGGACTACATGCAGTGTGTCCAGCTTTTGATTTTCTATTACTTGCTCATTCCTCCACCAATTGTTTTGAAACTTTCCGGCCTTTTTAAAAAAGGCACCAAAAATGTTCTGTGAAAATTTCTCAGATTTTCATTGAAACAAAATGCCTGCCGAAAGGGAAAATAATAGCTGTTGAAATAAAGTACAGTAATGCTTCTGTTAGGTATGGAAAATAAACGACAATGATGTTTCACAGAAATAAAGTCAAAAGTCAATATTTTCATTTAATTTTTTTGTCAAAAAGATATCTCTAATAAATTTCGATATATGAGCCAGAGAAAACAGACGTATTTTGCAATTTATAAATTTTAAAGGATTTTTGTGGGTTTTATTACACCGAAAGAAGCAGAATAACATCTAGAATAAAGATCTGTTTGTAGTTTTTGAATATCTCCATTATTTTTCGAATTTTTCAAGATTTAGTGATTTCCAAAACGTTGTTTCTTAAATAATCGGTATCACAAATAATTAAATTTGATTGATGTGTACATCAAATGACTTAGAATCGAGAGAAGAATATTCTCTGAAAAACATTTCTTTTATCTTTAACTGTATAGAAAATCGCGTTTAAGTATTTCCAGGTTTTTGGGTTATAAGCCTTTCTTAAAAACGCTATAGCAGAAAAACTATTAATGAAAATGGCATGATGTTTCACATAATTAAAGACAAAAGTCCATATTTTCATTTAATTTTCTCAAAAATATATCTCTAATAGATTCCGAGATATGAGCCGGAGAAAACAGGCATTTTTCGCAATTTAACCCACTAAGCCGGTATGAGGGAGTCCTGGAAGCCGGCAGTGCCTTCACAGTGACGTCACATACAACGAGAGGCATGCACACACCTTCTTGTATAGGCCTTGCTACAGCACCAGCTCCATGTTTTAGTTCAAGGGTCTGTCATTTTCTCAATGTTTTATGGGTTAGATGGAAGAGAGGACTCTAAAGTCCTAATATAAAGACATCTATAATAATAATAATGTTTTAAATATCAAAATAATTTACTTTAAAAGAACAAAGAGAATAACCTTGAAATAATGTCTGATGAACGTGAAATCTAGTGTGAATGAATTTAACCGTAGAGACCACAGAGAAATTTTATATTAGCTCTATGATTTCATTTTGATAGACTCTTCAGAGTAAGTTTGTTAATTTATCAAGTTCCAACATTTTTTTTAACCTTTAATTAGTCGCGTCACGGTATTTTCTACCGGGTTCATTTTCTTTCGCACAGAACATACCGGGTGTTCTTGTTAGAAGTGCAACTGACTGTACAGCTGTTCCCCCACCCCTTATGAACCACTGGGATGTGCAGGTGTCAGTTTTGCTCTAGGCATGTGTCTGTCAATATCGTTTTCCGAAACGCCTGGTAGAAAGTACCGTGCGCGACTAGTTGTGTTTTCCTTTTTCACGGTATAAAGTTCCGTGTGCGATACATTGTGTTTTAGTTTTTATTAGTTGTTTATTAGTTTATTTGCCTATATTATCTTACTTACGTTTTGTTTACCTATAAATTAAGTTAGCATGGATCCCCGTGAGGAACAAAGAATTTCCGATCTATTGTTAGAGCCGGAATCAGAGGGAAACGACACATTACCTTATGACAGCGAAGGTGAAGAAGATAATGTGGAAGTGTGTAACCTTGACACTAATTCTGAGCAATCCGAGGATGAAGAACAATATGACGCAGTTTTCAATGTAGAACAATCTAACTCTGTGCAAAATTTAAATCCAGGTGATCGAACCATCAATATTTTTGACATAACCAGAAACAAAAACTTTATTTGGGGAAAAGACAACCTCACCCGATGGTATTCGTGTGCACCGCCTCGTCCCAGGAATGTTAGACGTAGGCCTCACAATATTCTTAGGATGCATCTAACTGGCGTTCGAGGAGATGCTCGTAATGCTAGTACTATATTAGATTGTTGGAAATTGTATTTTACTGACCCTATGCTTGAAAACATTCTCCGCTATACAAATCAACGAATTGCAATGAACCGTCAACATTTTCAAAGAGATAGAGACGCAAAAGATACAGACATTGTGGAGTTAAAGGCTCTGTTTGGACTACTATACATGGCAGGAACACTGAAATCGTCTCACGAGAATCTTGATGATTTGTATGCTGATTTTACTGGAGTGGAATTTTTTCGTTCTACAATGGCTTTGAGAAGATTTAGATTTTTGTTGGGCTGTCTTCGCTTCGACGATATAAATACTAGAGAACAACGACGTCTGAATGACAAACTTGCTCCTTTGCGAGATGTGTTTGAAGAGTTTAATTCTAACTGCTCCAAACATTATACAATTGGAGAAAATACAACAATAGACGAAATGTTGGAGCCTTTTAGAGGCCGTTGCCCATTTAAGCAGTATATTAAAAGTAAGCCTAACAGATACGGTATAAAGGTGTATGCTCTAGCTGATGCAAAAACATTTTACGCATGTAATATGGACGTATAGTGTGGGAAGCAGCAACAAGGACAATATAGTGTTAGTAATAAAGCCCAAGATGTTGTGCTTCGAATGGTGCGGCCTATTTCTCAGTCTGGCAGAAATGTTACAGTTGATAATTTTTTCTCTTCACTACCACTCTGTGATACATTGGCAAATGATCACAAACTTTCGCTTGTAGGAACTTTGCGTAAAAACAAGCCTCAACTACCGCAAATAGTGACTTTGACCACAAACCGTGCATTGTACAGTAGTTTGTTTTTTTATGGTGAAGACAAAACCCTTCTTTCATACAAATCTAAGAATAATAAAGTAGTCTTACTTCTTTCCTCATTGCATGACTCAGACGACATTGACAATGATAGTGGTGAAATGTTGAAACCCGAGATCTTAACGTTCTACAATAAAACCAAAGGAGGTGTTGACACCTTGGATAAGTTAAAGGCCACTTACAACGTAGGACGAAAAACAAACAGATGGCCCCTGGCTCTTTTTTTTGCTCTTATGAACATTGGTGGAGTTAATGCTAATATAGTTTATTTAGCAAATTCACAAACAAATATTGTACGCAGAGAATTTTTGAAAACTCTTGCAAGAGAATTATGTGTTGAACATATAAGAAGAAGAGCTTTGCAAGAAAACCTACCTCGGTCATTGAAGCGACAAATAAGAAGACTTGCTGGTGTTGAAGAAGATGTGCGAACACTACGTGTAGCTAGAGCACCTGGACGATGTGAATATTGCACTTGGAGGGAAAACAGAAGAACAGTTGTGACGTGTTCATCCTGTTTAAAGTATATTTGTAAACAGCACACAACTTCACTGTGTAATAACTGCGCAGAAGATGCAAGTAATGAGGACGGTAATGAAATAGAAGAGGCTTAGAGGAACTTCTGCCCGACAACTCTCAGCAGCAAAATACAATTATTTCAGGTTTTTTTATAAATATTATTTAATATTATAATCGTATATTTTACTATTAATGTACTGTTCCGTTGTACAATTTTTTAATGTAATATTTTAATAATTATGTATTTCACTTGTCTGTTTGTTTGTACGTACTTCTGTTTTATTATTTTTAAATGAGGCTAGACTTAATTTTTCCTGTCAAAGTAAATTTAAATATAATCTGTTTCTTATTATATAAGCTGTATGTGTTTGTTTGTAAACATTAAAATATCTTTTGACCTTAAGTATGAGAATTTGTTATACCCGGTATTTTCTTCCGTGCGCGACTAAATATGTAATATTAATCACGCGACTAAGTAAAGGTTAAATATATTAATTTAATTATCTACTTATTTTTCAAATAATGAACATTACTAAAGAGGAGAGGGTAAAAACATTTCTGTTCTTTAATATTTTATTTTCACTAAATAAAATCTGTCAAGTTGTAAAATTATTAAGTTGTATTATTTTTATTTCAGCTCCATTCAATATTTATATCCAGTTATTCTTATCGACGCTCAAGGATCTTACTTTGTCATCAAATTGTTGTTTTGTCAGTTATAACTAATGAACACATTTTCTTGGTTAACTCAACATTTGAGCTTCAACTTTAAACTTTTCTTACGTTAATAAATTAATATTCTGTAATTTTACAAAACTTTACCGATAAAACATTGTAATTTTTTTTAATGTTTAACCGTTCAGTAAATGTTCAGATGATCTAAAAACAATGATGCACTCAGGGGCGGATACAGGGGAGGGGTCATGACCCCCAAAACATTTTTTTAAAGGCTTATTTATATGTTTGATTTAACCCTACAAGCGCCAGACAACACTATAATGTCGTCTCAGAGCGCCGAACAAGTGGCAGTTGCACTATTCTATCGTCTGATTATATTGAATATTTCACTTATTATAAATCATCCAATCTCAATAAAACAAAAACCATTCGAAAGAAAATATTTTAAACTTTAATATTAATAATTAAGTTTGTTCTAAAACTTATATTTACATATGTGATCATCGTTTTAAAATTGTAGTCGTCTAAACACCTGATGCCACGAGAGAAAACACAAAGAAATGACACAAACTTGTCACTTTTCTAAGCCTCATAATCGTTAGACAGACTTGTTTTGAAAATAATATAAGGACACCTTTCGATTCGTCAAGATTTTAACTTTCTAACACTGCCTTTCAATCATTTGTCACTCTTATAGTTTCTTAGATATGAAATTTTGTGTAAACTCTTACGATTGGACGGTTTTCAACCAATGAGCAAGCATATTTTATAATCGATATATCTGATACAAATCGATATTTGTACATTGATGTTTATATGGATTTTAGTGTAAATTCTATATTTTCGTTTGATGTAAGGTAAACCTGATTTAGTGTTTATGGCTATAGGTCTTGTCTGTGAAATATGTACATTGCGCCGAGTGTCTTAGAACATTGTCTTACGGAGCGGCCGTCTGAACTGTATGACTTGAATAAGTGACTCCTGTGTTACGTTGTTTTAAATTTAGTGATCGTGTTGTGGAGTTATTGATTTAGTACTGTTCCTGTACTTTTTAATGATTAATGCTGATTTTATTCTTTAATCTGTAAGAAACTCTTGGTTTTACAAGGCAGTGTTTATGGCCTAGAAATGCATTAAAAAACTATTTCAGAGTTTATATTTTTTTAAACAAATTGCCGAGGAAGTATCTTAGCCCCTTGCCATTATCTTTGCTAATTTTCTAGAAAAATATCCCTCGATAATTTTGAAAAGTTGGTGCCTAAGGTTACAAAAGCCTTGCATGCTAACCCATAATCAAGTCCTAACTGTCCATTTTGACATTGTCGAGGTTAACAATGTACATAAAAGGAACAGGGTTTATTTAATTGCAAAATAAGACGGATATGTAGACCATGAGACTTTTGTAATAAATTTACTTTGCCAAAAAATATAATGTCCTTCATGTAAATAATAATGTATACAATTAATTTATAACCTTAGTTTTATACTTACACCTTCACGAAACTCCGGAACAATAGCTCAAAACTATCAGACCGATGATTCAAAACGGAGCAAATAAAATATACCTTCCATATCAGTTCTTACCTTAACTACCGTATAGATACAGGTGATGGTTACACATAATAACCCACAATTTCGAATGAATAGCAAACAGCCATTGTAAACATTACAGTTCACAAACTACTGAATCCGAATTCTTTTCACATTTACCTGTGTAATTTTGTATTGTTATACTGTTAATCGTATTTACCTAGACAAGATACGATCGTTGTTGCTCAAGAATACCTAAATAACAGTGTAGTGAAATAGCTAGCAAAATTTACTGTTTTGTTCAACCCATTATTGATTTACGGTAATTTCAGAGGAAATGCTATACATGTATACATAAATACTGTATGGTCAGAATTTTCTACAGGTGGTTCCAAAAAGGCTTTGAGTATATAAAAATATTTTACATTTATTTCTATTACCTGGTGGGACAGAAGAAATAAAAAGCTTCCCTGTTGAAAAATGTATAATTCAACTTATTACACAATTTAACAACTGAAACTTGTAGGAAAAAATATTGTATACCTACCCGGTGTCCCATAAAGGTCCCTCCTCTTTAATTTTTGAAGGACTGTAAATTTTCAAACAATCTTTGGTAAATGTTACTAACATAAGTCAAAGTACTTTTTTATGTGGTTTAGGGTTTCAACCCTCATCCCTAAATAGGAGTTGCTGGGGGTAGTTTTTTATTTTAAAATAGCAACCCCTAGCAAGTTGCATATCACTTTAAAGAGGATAAAAAAAGAAAATGAATGCCGCAAACTAGACCTCTCTATTACATCTTAAACCAAAGTTATGGTAAAAAATGTATCACCATAATTAGATTGCTGAACTATCCCCCACTAAAAATAACAGAGTACAACTTAAGGCTCGGCTCTCTACATTCAAAACGGCGAAATTGGGTACCAATTTCAATGTTAAATAACCAAAACATACCTTCACTATTAAGCATATTTTTGTGTTGTTTTCGGCAAAAAACGAAAGCTGTTTTTTTTTTCTTAAAGTGAAATAGATTGTGGGTGTTGATTGCTAAAGTTTTTTTGCAATATCTCTTTTTGCAACTGAGTAAAAAATTAATAATGTTTACTATTTTTTACTATTTATATCATACGTTTATGAAAACAATAACACGGGTTTTGAAAATGTATTCGGCAATCAACATCCACATATGATAGTACTTCAAAATGAAACCAAAATTTTAAATTTATTCCACGAATTAACGGAAAAAAATGACTTATTCTGTAGCATTGCTCTTATGGGAATCAGATTCAATATGGCGGCAGGGTAAGCGCCCCCTTAAGCTAAGGACACTGAAAATGTTTCCTAACAACGGTCACTCTAAACCTTAGTTGTTAAATTTTAGAGTTTGTTGTTATTTTTAGTGGGGGATAGTTCAACAATCTAATTACAGTGATACATTTTTTACCATAACTTTAGTTCAAGAAGTCATAGAGAGGTCTAGTTTGCGGCATTCATTTTCTTTTTTTTACCCTCTTTAAAATGATATGCAACTTGCTAGGGGTTGCTATTTGAAAATAAAAACTTACCCCTAGCAACCCCTATTTATGGGTGTGGGTTGAAACTCTAAACCACATAAAAAAGTACTTTGACTAATGCTATTAACATTTACCAAAGATTGTTTGAAAATTTACAGTCGTTCAAAAATTAAAGAGGAGGGGGGGGCCTTTATGGGACACCCGGTATAAAAGAACTTACATGTACAATACGGTACTGAGCTAACTATTTTATACACATAGCTAGATCAGTAGAGTTTTTCTGATTTGTTTATGTTTTTGCTCCATCTTGAAGAAAAATTGATACTTGAACATTATAATTGCATAAATTAAAATCCCTTACAGCAGAAGTGAAAAGAAATGCTTATTTTCACAATCATAAATCCCTTTAAAAAGTTTATTTTATGGTGTTATACTTTTAACTACTGAGGTAAAATTTCCCGACCGTTCTCTTCTCTCTTCACGCCCTTTAAACATTTGGAACGGCCTCATCCAAAAAAATCAATCTGCAATCTAAAAAAAATAATACTGTGCATTTATTTTTTTTAATGGTATCTGAAAGATTATCATTTTCATATCAGAATGGAATGTCTTCATTTAAATTTCAGTTGATTTTCTTTAAAAAAATAAAACATTTTAGTAAAAACTAAGAACATAAAAACACCGTACTAGCTAAAAAGAGCGATGTGGCGCACTAGTTATCGCATTCATCCTAGTTATTCGACTATGGTTTACGTTCACCTGTCTTTTTTTAATCAAATTGGCATTACTTTTGATTACTTTCCCCAGGGAAAGAAAAATATGTATATTATTAATTATAGTCAGATATTTTTCTTTAAAGAGATTAGCACTAAAATATGTTATAAATGTTACATGCCGTTTGATTTTACATAAATTTATTTTATTTTTTACAAGAGTTCAAGCGTGAGCTGCTGGGTCACTACTTGGTGCGGCCTCTAGGAGTGTTATAAGTCTTTTTATATTCACTGACGGTGTAAAGGTACAGACTCAATGCAGTGTGTTTGTTAACATTTCACCTGAACAGCCAAATTGGCTTCCAAAATTTTTAAAGTTTTCTTGGGGAGGTTAAAAAATATCCCTGGACTCCTCTTGCCGAAGGAGGGGAGGGTACTCCTTAACATGTTCACTGCTACGCAAATTTTGTATTTCCTATGCTAAGAGCTAACCTTTTATTTTTTATATTTATAGTCTAAATGAGTAGAAATTACTTTATTTTTGAACCTTTCTACGTAGTAATCACTAATATTTTAAAGCGGACGCACATGTGTGTCAATAGCATATAGGCTTAAAATTGGTGTGAGAAGCACGCAATGCATTTTGTTTTGAAGATACTCCCAATATGGGGGTTGGCGTGTAATGCACTGTGCGTCGGCCGCTTCTCATAGTGTTCAGTGTCAAGCTCACATGTGCGTCCTTAGCAGTGAACGTGTTAAGAACCATACCCCAGTCTAGCCCCCCCCCCTCTAGAAAATATCATATGGGCGCCCATGTCCAAGATTGATCTAGGTAAGTTACTGCAAATAAAATAATATGTAATAAAAAAATATTATGCTGTATGTAAGAGTTAGTCAATATTCATACTTCAATTTACTTTCACTGCGGCGGCACCTTTGAAAGTATCAAGTGATTAATAAATCCCACCAAGGTTTTTTTTCATTTTCAAGAGAAATCAGATATTTTGACATGTGACATTAAGAATAAATAACACAAAAACAATTTAATGGCAAAAAGCATTAATATTTTTTTAAGAATTTATATCAAGGTCTACTGTTGTCAATTATATAGATTTTTATTTTTAAATTATTGGTCAGCCACACCAATAATAATTGATGATCCCAAGCCACACTATGACAACTACTGTCTGAATGCAATGCATTGCACATTTTTAATAATTATTATAATTTTGAAATACCCTTTATGATTTGGTTCTGTACAACATTAAAAACGAACAGCATGCATACAATAATTTTTTAAACAGTTGTTTTTTGTTTTAACTTTTTCCTATTTATACTATTTACTGGAGGCTTATCGTGGAGAGAGTTGTAGTTTATCCGTTTTGACGTAAGTCCCGAGTCAAACGCTTCTAAATGCCCTTTTTATAATGAAATGGTAAGTTTTAAAAATAATAGTATACCACATGCAATCTACCTAACTAGATCTGACATCATAGTCGATAAGTTGGCAACAATGTAACAGACAGAGCCGATAAATAATGATAAAAACGTTCTTGAGATTCTTCCAGAAGTCTATACAGGTATGAAGCTCCTCCGTGTTGTGCCTGTGATGACTGCAATTCCAGCCCAAAGATCGTTTAATGCACTTCGTCAGCTCAAAACATACCTGCGATCGACAATGGCAGAATAGACTAAACAATATTGCTGTTCTTGATGTACATCAAGCTGTATTGGACAACTTGTATCTGAGGCCTAGTTAAGTTATAGTTCGACTATTGTAGCTCGTGCATCACTGAAGATGGTGACTTTGTCATTGAAACGCGTTTGAGTTAATAAACGTATTATTTGTGAGATTTTGTGTTCTAAGCTTATTCCATCAAGAGGTAATCCAGTGTGACGGACAACATTCGTATTGTTTCAGGCAGAGCCGGCCCAAAGGCCGTGTGCCCACATGGGGCGCCAGAGGTGCCGATAAATTTGTCCATTTTCATAAAACTGTTTCTAGGAAAAATAACAACAATAGCAGAGCTAATAAACCTTTAGAAAAGCAAATTTTCTACCGAACCGAATATAAAACATGATATCCATTGATTGTTATTACGGTACTAATAGTCCTCTTACGATAGGGGTGCCCCACTACGCCCCTCGTCATCGCAAATGGTGTGTAGTCGCCGCGCCGCTGCGTGCATTGCAATCTGTGGGTGAGGGAAACGGAAAGAACCTGAACCGTATTGTATCAGCTGATTTCTAAATTTTTTTGTTACACAATACAATAAAAAAAATGTGGAAAACGGTTGACCCTAAAGGCCATCCATGTAACTTCCCGCTAAGTTTAATTACAACAAACACAATTTTTGGAAATTTTGAACTGCCATAACTTTTGAATGAATCAACCGATTTTAATGCGATTTGCGGCAATCGATGCAGTTTTTTAAGTCCATTGAAAGAATCAACAACAAAAATTTTTCAGATGAAAAGTTTTGGAGAAATTAAGGAAAAACACTTTTTTTGATTTTCTTTCGTTCACGATATCTCGCGAATGAATCAACCGATTTTTATTCGATTTGCGGCAATCGATGCAGTTTTTCGAGTCCATTGAAAGAATCGACAACAAAAATTTTTCTGATGAAAAATTTCGGAGAAATTGAGAAAAAACACATTTTTTTATTTTCTTTCGTTCACGATATCTCACGAACGAATTAACCGATTTTGACCGGACTGGTAGCGATCGACGTCGCTTTTCAAGGTTGAAAGCTGATTAGATTTTGGAATTGATCGGTAAAGCCGTTTAAAAGTTATTCCAAAAAAACCTGATTTGAAAAAATTTTATTTCTTAGTTTTTTCGAAATTTCTCAGAACCTACCGGTCCGAATTAGTTGAAATTTTCAGGAAATCTAAGTTTGATGGAACTCTTTAGAACGCCGTTTGGTAGGATCCAATCGGTTAAGCCGTTCAAAAGTTATAAGCAGGTCACATACACACACACATACATACAGACAGGGTCACACCCTCTCGGGAGTGGTCAGGGAAGATTCCTAGGACCTCAAAATGTCGAGATCTGATGAATACTCGATTTTCGAAAAACGGGGTGAAACCAATAACTTCCCGATTTTAGAAAATTTTCAATTTTCTTAGCGGGAAGTTAATAAGAAGAATAAATCAAACGAATAAATAAATATCATATATAAAAACTATTTAATAATGTTAAGGAAGAAATTGTTATAAAATAATTAAAAAGCGTGAATTTCTTTGTTGCTTTTACCATAAGAAATTAGCTTAAGAACTCGTTTTAGGCAGCCTATTTTTCAAAAATTTTATGGGGGAGAACCGACAATGGTGCAAAAATATGATCAAGCTGGCTCTGGTTTCAGGACTCAATAAATTATGACATATAAACATATTGAAACCCATTTTGTAAATCTATGAATCATAGACCATGACTTACAGTCCAATCATTTATTGTTTTGGCATACTTTCATTAAAAAGTGTGTAATTTGTCAAATTTGTGTGATCGTTTTTACCCTTAGATTGCAAATCCTTTTATATGTCGGTAAAAATAAACTAGTTTTCAGAGTGGGAACTCCACATAACATATTTTTAATGTAAACAAAGGTTACAGTGTAGTATTAGCCATTAGGATGTAGAATTATTTTACCCATTGGGCCCCCGCAATGATTTCACAAGTCAGTCAGTGTGTGTATATTATAATAAATACGCTATAAATGTGTATTTTTATTTAGAATAATTTTAATATCCGCGACGCGCGAATGAAAATATAGTACTCCAAACTTTGGCTTGCATAATTCATAGTAAAATATTTATGAGTTCTGATACTTGGGTTAGTATGTTTTATCTATGGGCAAACTTCAGCCGTTTCTATAAATGGCTTTAGTTTAGCCATTCAGAAAAAATATATACTGTGACAAACAGATCCCATAAGGATTCTGTTTTTTATTTAAGATAAAGGAGTGTTTTTACCCTAAAAATTCCAGATTTTCAAAATTTTTAAATAATTATTATTAATAAGTACAAGTTTTTGTCAAAATTAAATAAAAGTGACTTTTGTAACTATAAAAAAATAAATTAATAAAAGAATTTCTTTAAATAATTTTGTTTCTTGGGAGAGGAAGACGGCAAAATCCGAGTTAGATTTAAAATATTCCCAAATGCAACTCTATCCATGAGGAGGATAATAGTATATTAAAATAATAAATCCCACCCGATTCCTTTTAAGACCTCTGTAAACAAAATGATTTGTTGATATCTTTTCAAAAGACCTGGATTGAAAAAGTTGTTAAGCTACAAACTCGGCTTTTGAATTAGTATAAAACCCAATTTTTCCAAAATCAGTACATATCAAGAGACTATCTTTTCTGAACACCAACAGCAGTCGTCAGTATTGATTAATTTTGATTTCTTGATCCAGATTTCTTTTTGAAAATGGTAACCAATAAGTTGGTTCAAGTTTTAAGGACTCATTAAATCATACTAGTTTGGAGTAAAACTGTAAATTTTTACTTCTGTGGCATTTACTTAAAAAGTTGCAGGTCAAGTGCCTTTCCTTTTGTAAATATGCTTCTCCATTAGAGAGTACAGCCTCAAGTACATAGCGTCATAGCCTGAGGTATTATAGTAATAGGACCCCTGTAAATCATGTTTTTTGAGACCGAATTTTGTGTTTTGGGTCAAATATCGCAACAATTACTGCAGTTACAGAATTATTGGGACCTATTTTATTAAGTTTATCTGTTCATTTTACGTAAATTAAATTAAATTTTACACCTTAATTAACGCCCTACATATTTCAATAGGGATTTGTTTCTGTGAGTAATCTGAAACACAGGTGAAATATTTCACCAGCTGTAACTCTCTAACGAAGCATTTCTGGACCTATGAATTTATGAACTTTTTTCATTAGTTTTTGCTAGTGGAATCAGCTCAGAAAGTCCTAGGAAAATTATGCAAAATAACTTATTATTTTAGCTCATAATAACATTAAAATATTTTGTTTCTAGAGTAATTCTGGGTATTGTTGACAACTACCAAGAAATACTTATACCCTTTTTTTGTCAATATCTCTGTTATCCTTTGAGTTACAGACAAAATTTAAAAAAACCATTGTGTTTGTCATTAAAAAAGTAAACTTTTTTGTCTCTTGTAATTTTTTTGTAAAGTTAGCGGTTTTTGAG
This sequence comes from Philaenus spumarius, assembly GCA_018207615.1. Lineage (NCBI taxonomy): Eukaryota > Metazoa > Arthropoda > Insecta > Hemiptera > Aphrophoridae > Philaenus > Philaenus spumarius. Next base: position 24,966 of record JAGFPH010004770.1, read on the forward strand.
ATATTTGACATTAAAAATTATAAACGGCCGCCATTTTGAAAACATTTAAAATAATGTTATAATTTTCCGTACAATGATAAAAGGTTACACAACAATTAGGTATACAAAGTTTGAGGTCAATATCTTTTCTACTTGCAAAAATATTAAGTATTTTGTAAAAAAAACATACAGACAGATGTAAAATTATGCATAATAGACCCCTTTTTATATTGTGAAATATGTTTGGATCCCAGGAACATATCCACAAAAGGGGTCCAGAGAGTTCGGGGACACCCTGAATATGTAACGGTTTGAAGTTGGTGTGAAAATTTGAGTGTTGGTGGTTATTGTTCATTAGGTGGCAAGCATAATTAGATTTGTTTTAATAATTTTACTATTTTCAATCAAATTCCTTGTTCGACACAGCAATGAGATACAAGATAAAAAGCTGAGATAGCCAATATATATCTCAGTCAATCCTCGTGGCTTGCTTAAGTGTTTGATTTTCTTATCGATGTCTTACAAGTGAACTTAATCTGAAGATAAAACATTTGTCTCGAAATAGAAAACATAAAGTTACAAGAAGGACTATTAAGACTAAAAAGTATCACACAAAAAGTATAAATTTAATTCTGAAAATAGACATAAACAAAAAATATTTAAGGAAATATGATAACAATTAAAAACAGATTGCGTATGTGTTGTAATTTCTAAGCAAAACATATTTGATGCCGATATAAAATAATTTGTCCTAAAATTTTGGTATCATAATTATGTTTTTCCAAAAGTTATTGGTAACACCATACTCTGTACTGCTAAAAGTTGTCATTTGATTATAGTGACAACATATCATTTTCTGTTTTAACTCGGTTAATCTTTGTATAGTTTTGTTGTAGTCTTTCCTCTTTGCCTCAGATAGCACCTTCTTTAAGACCTACACAAGCAAGTAGACAGTCAGACCTGGAAGAAACCATGCTGGTTTGTCAACTCATATCCTCACTGTGGTAAAGCTACACCTCGCTATTCTTGCTCTCCTATTGGCTATTGCCCAAAGGACTTGATTGGTAGTGCCTGATATAGCAATTTCACCTTTGCAATATCAAATGTTTCACTCAGTGTATCCTTTTGCTTTAAGTCTATTTAAAAACACCGGTATAAATAAAAGTTTTTCACACTGATTTGAATAAAAACCCCCGAAACACAAAACAAGGAACAAAAACAATAACTAAATTGTAAGTTATGTTTTTACCTTTATGTACATTTCGATGACATGGTCATCATCCTCAGAGGGTTTTAACACTACTCATGATCATTTTAACATTAAAACCCATGATGAGTAGTGTTAGTGTATTAAACATAACTTACAATTTAGTTGTTTAGTTATTGTTTTTGTTCCTTGTTTTGTGGTTCGGGGTTTTTATTCAAATCAGTGTGAATTTGTCCCACAGTGCTTTTTTATTTGTTTAATAAAAGTTTTTGTAGGAATAATGTAATGTTTTAACTCCCAATTCTTTAGACGGTGCGTGTTCAAAATATCAAATGTTTCACTCAGTGTATCCTTTTGCTTTGAGTCTATTTACAAACACCGGTGTACATTAAAGTTTTTGTAAGAATAATGTAATGTTTTAACTCCCAATTCTTTAG
>JAGFPH010004770.1:26598-41967 GCA_018207615.1 Philaenus spumarius
ATAAAAAGTTGCCGAAATGGTTAATAAATAATTAACTATAAAAGATTTACTATTATAAGCACAGAATCAAGAATAGATAGAGACATCCAGATGAACATGAAGTAAAATTAATATTAATCAACCACTACCTAATCCATTGTTTTGTTAATACAGTAATACAACAAACAGAAAATATAAGGCGGGGAGTTCAGGACAGAGAATTAACTAATCTTGTAAAGTTTTGACAAGAATTGTACAACTTTTTGTTTCAGTTGCTAAAAAACAAAATAAGGATTGTGAGCTCTTCTTATATTTATGTGTAACATTAAGAAGTTTTTATTTAAATTGTTTGTTCGGTTATTTGCCATCATAGATAAAATAATAAACCATGTTTCAACAGTATAAATCACATCTTGTTGTCTAAAGCGAAAGTACGTAAATTAATCAGTTAACTTAAGCCTAACGGAATAGGCCCATGCCTAACCTGAAAATAAACCCAGGATTAGAATACTAGAACAAATGATGGAAAATCCCAACAAGCAATTTAATTGTAAAATATAACAAATTTGTCATGAGAAATTAACTTTAAAAACAGAATTAAGAAGTTGGAATCAACAATGAAGCAACTAGAGATTAAAGGTAAATTTGTAAAAAAAAGTTATAAAATGTATTGAAGATTTCAATATTGTTGTTTCTTTGTATTCGGTTCAAAAAGTAATTTATATAAAAATAATATAAATCTTAAGGATCTGCTGCAGTGAACTAAAATTTTTGAAAAGTGTACCAGAGTAATGTTAAAATAATTTACTGTAGATATTTTTCAATTACTTATGACTCATTTAAAAAATTTCTTGAAGGTCTAGATTTTTTTAAATTAGACTATTTTATTTAGTTTTTTCATAAATCGATAAATATCTGTGTTAAAATGGATAATAGTGGCAAATTTGAAGTACTTAGGAGCATATTTCAAACACTAATAAACACTTGTCCTTTAAATGAACTGTAAATGACCTAACAAATTAACACGTTTAAGCTAAAAATTATCTTTACGATTATTAGATGAAATATGGAAAAATTACAGCAAATACTATTTAATGAAATAATTATTTATAAGGAAAAACACTTTGTAATCATTTGAGCCTAACAACAGTCTACAAAATTACAAGGATATTTTAAAGGTTAAAACCCTAATGGCTGTTTTCACACTCACCAACACAAGGCCCAATAGAATTAAAGAAAACTTATGTTATTGTTTTCACACTCAGCTACATGCAGTGCCAGGATGTTGACAGTCAACATCTCTGTCTTGTCACCGACATTTAAATTGTCCTACTTTTATGTGTGTCATAAAATGTATAACTTCAAGTATGATATTGTGACCTTGATTGAACTTCTTTAGTCTGTGGGATAAAACAAAATAGCATTAAACTTCCGTAATATATCATCAAAAATATTTGTTTGTTCGTTCGAAGAAATAGGTTGTTAAACCTTTTTTTTAACAGATTATAATTCTGATCTCTAAGTACCAAACTTTTATTTCTGCCTAAAATAATATATATAAACATCTGTTTAATACAGCTATGTTGTGGACTGCTTGCATCAAGACCAGAACTGCAGTACCGTACTGTTCAAAAATCTGCTATAATATCGGTGAGTGTAAAAACAGCTGATATAGCAAATTTATTGGTTTTTTACTTTTGGTAAAAATATTGGTTTTTAACATAATTTTATGCTGTGTCGGGACTTCTCAATCTCCAGCCATATTGATTGTAGTTAAATGAGTATTTGCCTAATTAAAGCGGTGGTATATTTAATTTTATAATTTGCTTGTAAAAATGTAGCAACAAAACTATGCTGTTTAAAAGGTACTGCATCAAACACTACAGTAAAACTCCAATTATCTGAATCCTGTCTAGCGCGCTATTGTCCTTCCCTCAGCGAAGCTAGTGTAGGCTCCAGGTGTCAAACGGATTAATACAGTCTTTCACCGAGATGTTCAGCAAGCAATGACATTAATTTATGTACATACGCTTAACATGAAAAAGTATTATTTTTTTATTTAGTTAATTAAAAGCTCTTTTTATTTAAAAATACAGCAGTTTGTTCTCCCATTTTCAACATACATAATTAATTAATTAACTTTTCGGGACTAACATAGTCTAAATCCTAATTCATGCTCAGACTAGGTTATTTCAAGCATGGGACAGTGCGTCTGGCTTTGTATGCCTAACGCTAGCGAGAGGTTTGTTTTACTCGTAATTTAGTGAAACAAAGTGAAATATGTTTATAAAGTAAGGTTATTTTTAACATTTTCAAGTATACGGTTCAATTCTATGATTTATTCTTTACAATTTGTTATAACCAAATTTCATTTTTGGATAAAGCATATATTCCTTATTCATTTTTCAAAATAGGCTTCGACAAAACCTAGTAAACGCGGTCTGGCAACATGATTTTATTCTCTTTATTTTCTACTGTTAGCTAGTACCTCGTATCGATAGTCGAAATAGTTCATTTCAAAGCTAATAGATTGAAGCAAATGCCAGTAAAATAATTATATTAGTCGCGTTAACGCGATGATAGTACTCAAACGTTACAGATATAAAACGCGTATACGAGATTGTAGTATGTACGGATAGTTTACTTCAGTCGGGTAAATGCGAAACCAGCCCTGGAAAGGTTAAAATAGACCCTTTTTTTTCGGAAAAAATCCAATTATCCGAATGGGGTCCGGTCCCAATTGATTCGGATAACTGGAGTTCTACTGCAGCTCCAAATCCATGGTTATATGTCAAATAAGACCTGAAATAGCATTTTTTACATTCAACATATTATTTAAAAGTAAATTGAGGAATTTGTATTCTCTGGTGGCCGCTGTGGTTAAAGTAAAGGAAGTGCAATAAATAACACCATGTGGAATATAATGACTTATTTTATCTCAAAAACTACCTTTTATAACATAGAAAAATCTGAAATGAGTCTAGCTCAAAGAGATACTAAAAATAAAACAAAAATAAAGAAATTATTTGAATTGTGTATCATAAGCCTACACAACCAACTTAAACTAACTAAAAAAAAAAATGAACAACAATACCCTCTGAACTTAAATCGCTCTGTGAAAATCATTTTCAAACCTTTAATGTTTTCATGCATAGATCGGAAAACAGCAGGAATAGAAATAATCTGTTTCTCTTCACATATATTTATAAGTGCACATGTATTTAGAATAGATAAGTAGTAAACATTGTTTATTTATATTCCAAGTGATTATAGTTTATCAAATCAAAGATCACAGAAAAACTCATGCTTCATGCTCAATTAAACTAATATCTAAGAAATAAAAAAGAAATGAAAATAGAAAATAAAAAACCACAATCGGAGTCCTTCTGAAGATAGAAATTACACCGTAGATATAAAGTTTTCTGTTTAAAAGGAATAGTGTACAAAACATAAACTAAATTAAAAAAGAATAGTAAACTAAAAATATAAAATAATTTTAAAAATAATAACAAAGTAAAATTTTGGTTCGATCAAATATATGAAATTAAATAAAATTATTGAGATTTATAACTTATATATCAACATAATATTTCTTGTATAATACATGTTGAGATCTAAGTAGACAACTTACAACACGATAGGCTTAATAATTAATTGTAGCTGGAGAAATATAAGAATAATCAATATTAGCTGATTTAAAAAAAGCTCAGTTGATCGTAACTTAGATTTTATATTTACAACACATAATAGTTTTATATATAAATTTAATGTAATATATACAGACATCCACAGAAGCCCGAGCTCTAGCATAAAAACCTCATCATCCGTTATCAAAGAACTTTAAACACAGAAATTCGTTTTTATATTAGAAACCTGCATTACTTTTAATCTCAAACTGAAAGGCCTATGTTAAACGAAAACTAGACATTTTTTGTAAAAGTTGAGATACAATTTGTGATCTACATTTTAGAGATTTTCCTTACTAAAAGAATATGTTACAGGGCAGCAAAAATTTGTAGGAGGCTCCTTAAGAGACTTTGATTTGTGATCGATCACTCAGCCATCGTTGCAAATAACATTTTAATACAGTGTGGAATATTTTTTGTTAATGATTCTTTAAAATCTTAAACCTTCTCCTCCCGCAAGTATAATTAGGATTTAATGTAAATTTGAATGTTGTGTTGCTCATATTTCAAATTAAGCATATCATATATCCTCAAAATAAATTATATTTAAAAAGCAACAAGTCTTGTTTCATTACAGAATTAAAACAGAATAACATTTCAAATTTTTATTTCAGCCTCTAATCGTCATATTTCCAAAACTTAATTTGATAGTTTTTAAAACAAATTAATGTCTATAACCTGTATAAAACTACAATGAAGTTACAATTAGCATACTGTACTTATGTCCATGGAAAGTAATCTCACAAATAATTTGAAGTTAAGCATTTAATGTTTTTCTTCAGTCTCTAAAGGAACTAAGCTGGTTTATGATTTAAAAATAACCCGCTATTTCAAAATTTCTGAAATTTTTAAAGCAATTTGTTGTTTTTTTTAGTGAACAGCACTTCTGTGAAAGTCTGCGTATACATGATCAGCCTACTAAACTTTGCAAAACAAAGATTCTGAACAATAGATTTTTCAACATTTTTTAATCCTTTCTCTTTTTTGTGTAAGATGATTGTGTTTATACTAAAAACACTGTCTGAAATAGTTTGGTTACATACTTCAGTCTTTGCTCGACCTTAATAATAAGCATATATGAAATATTTAAAGCATTTTAACCAGAAAGCCTAATTATTAAAACATCTTTACGTAGATGAAGGGATATTTTCGTAATCTGATCACTGGGTCTTTGTCTACAATTCAAAATTCTGAAAATGTTTGCAAAGGTTGGCATTTTTTATCAATATTATTTTATATATAAACAAGTAGAAACACAAATACATAAATATAGTTGTGTTTATTTGTGTGGACAAATAATAATCGCACACACATTCTCTCTCAGTCACACAATCTCGCGCACATACATATATACACACATATTTGTTTTTTTTTAGTTGATTTCATATACTTTTATTTTTTATGCCTAATATAATTGATATTTAGGCATACTTAAGGCTTAATACAGGAATTAATTTCAAACTGTGTCATACAACATATAAAATATAGTTTTAAATCGATCCATACAAATACGTCTTAAGCTATTTCATGCTTATAAAAATATATTTTACAAAAAATAGGAGAAGCTTAAGTTATAATCTCACACTAACTTGTAGTTTAAATGGTACAACATCGAAAGGGAACATGAAAGATATAAGACCAAACAAGCAATGATGGTACAAGATAGACATAGTCAAAGAAAGAAGTCCGAATATTCAGATCACCAACAAGATATTAAATTAATACTGATTTCAATGTTTATTAAAATGAGTAAGTGACAAACAAATTTTATTTTTTTTAACAAAAACTTTGTGATTTATTTCACACAAAAAATGTTTCAGATGTGATGAACTTGGAAACAGAAAATAGGATAAATAAATAACAATAAAAGCTTATATCTTAGCCCGGGTTCATCACAAATGAAGGCACTTACACAGATTAAACAAATGTTATATAAATATTTGGTACATTTAAGTTTGGGTAATAGTCAATACATAATGTCTTTACGATAAAAAAATAAAAATAAAAAATCATTTGAGATCATATCATATTAAGGCTTTTACAAAGAAATGAAGCACCGATACCGATCAAAGCATGATTGGTACGCAGATTACATACGCTACGTATGTAGGACAAATTGTTAGTACATTTACATTTATTGTTGCTGACGTGTTAGAGAAAGGAAAATGATCAATGCTTCTTCTTTCTCTTGAAGTACGAGTCAGCATAATGACCTCCTATACCTTGAGAATGTTGACCGATATAATTTCCTTCCGGACTAGGTTCGGGCGACGGAAGTAAACGCCTCTTCTGTCCGATGGGAGTCATCATCGGGTTAGGCTGCGGTGAAGCCATCAAAGGTGTGGTGGACTGTGACCAGATAAGCCCTGGAGATCCGAACGGCGAGAACATAGCTTGAGGCGGTGGAGAAGGAAGGAATGTGGGAGCCCAAGCGGTCACTTGCGGAAACAAAGCAGCACCGGGCGGAGGAGCCTTCACTTCTAGATAGTTGACAGGTTTCGGTGGAACAGGAATAGGACTAGTTAAGAGGGATCGAGGTAAATGATGGGGAGGAGGTATGGGTTGTGTCCACGAAGGATCCACAGTCGGCTGCATAGGATTCATCTGGAAAGAGAATGTAGGAGGTACAGGGGAAGGACTTGCTGGAGTCGTTTGACCTAAGGAATGTAAACTCGATAGAAGTTGTTGAAGCTGCTGCGGATTACTTAATAGGTTTATCAGGCTCTGTTGAAGTTCGGCAGGCATATTGATGTTGTCCGCAACGTAATTCGGAGGCGGTATGTTATACGATCGTCCGGTTGTTTCGTGGTGGATTGTCGGTGGAGGGAAATTAGTGTGAGCTGTGGAATTTCTAGCCGATGGCGGACCACTACCTAGTTGTCCGAGTAAACCGGCCCAGTAGGTCGACTGTGTTTCTTCGTCCAATTGTCCCTGAGGCTTCGGTGCGACTTCTCCCGCTGGTGGACTTAGACTCAGTCTTCTTGCAGAAGGGGGTACAGCCCCTGGATTTGGCAGCAATGGAACCTAAATAACCACACACAGCCATATTATAACAACATACAAAGTAGGAACAAGTAACCTGCGCCTGTTTTCCTTGCCAATAAATACCAATAATAGTTAATTAATTATCATATATAAAAGGAGTCACAACGGGGCTACCAGTACCTCGATGGGAAGAAGGGAAGTTACCATTGTAAACTATTTGGTAACATCCTATTTCTCTAGCATATGCTTTTTATTAAAAATACTTTTTTTGTAGAAAGGGTGGTGTTTTAATTCTTTAGTCTATTCCCTGATAAGAGTTGCAACACCCTTCCACTACTCTGAACCACTGCTTAACCTATTGGTCTAAATATACAAAACCATTCCGTAGCGAGCTTGACTCTTTAGTGCAATTTTTAATTTCATCAATGTTTTGTTTTCCAAAATTTCAATGTTAAAATAACAAAAATTTATTATTTATTTTGTTATGTATGTATACAAATTTTGGTTTAGATAGTTTGATGAAATTTTTCTTTTTCTTGTTCTAATTTGTACTTTTGAATTAGCACTTTGATTGGCTGTAGAACTGTTATGAATGATTAAAATTTTAGGAAATTGTATATAATGATTATTACTACTAACATAAATAAAACCAGCGAGAAAAATTCCAGAAATATGTTTGACCGTACAGTAAGGTTAACTCTTTGCACTCTGGTAGGATTTTTAATAAAAGTCTTCTGGGCTCGGATGGCCAGTAGTGCTGGCCACAGCCATTTCTTTATCAAGTCTGACGGGAGTGCCCATCCCCCCCCCCCCCCGAAGCCCATGGGGCAAATCCCCCCAAAACCTGCCTGTAGGTTCCCTCCCAAATATTTCACCCACTAAAAATTATCCAATCTCAATAAAACAAAAACCATTGGAAAGGAAATGTTTCAAACTTTAATTGTTTTGTAAAACGTATATTTATATATGTAATCATAGTTTTAAAATTGTAGTTGTCTAAACAGGCGTTGGCCATTATAGTTTAGAATGGTAGACAGCGTCTGGGATTTTATACTAGGCATCAGTGAGAGTTTTGTGTTATTTAATGAAATACGTTTATAAAATAGGTTATTTTAAAATGTTCAAGCCTACATAGTTCCATTCTATGATTTATTCTCTACAATTTTTGTAGTAAAATTTCATTTTTGGATAAAGCATATTATATTCCTATTTTACTTGTCAAAGTAGGCCTGATTTTGCTAGCGGTCTTGTAGTAAGAACATAAAAAAGGCGTTTTCTAACAAATTTGTTTGAAATTAATATATATTTTTATGCACTTCTATTTAGAAATAATTTAAAAAACTTCTGTATATTTTGGAAAAAAAAATATAAAAAATATTTACTTCTTTTTATGTAGGTCTAAAGTTGGATTTTCCCTTACTGAACATTTTTTGCTTCCTGAGCTAATAACTTTTACAATTATACATCAATAAATTTTTCAGTTGCATATATAAATTCTTAGTACTTTTTCTATTAAAAACTATAGCACACTTTGGATTGGGATTGAACTATTATATTTGACAAATTTTAAAAAAATGCTTGAAAACGGCAAAAAATCCATTTTAAGTAACACTGGTGATTCTAGGGTTAAATTGGCATATTTATCAATCGCAAACTATAACCCCAGAAAGAGAAAGATTTAAATAAAATAATTTTTACTTGGAAAAAATAAAATAAATGATAGGCTTATAATATATTGGGTATATTATAATTTAAATATTAGGTCTGTAAATATTGTTTTCATATTGTAAAATTAAAAGAATTTTAAATAAGTACGTACTTAATACTGGGCATTTAAAAAAAGATCATTATTTTAAATTTAACTTCACAACGTGAGACAAATAAAAAATAGGATACTAGACTAAATATTATAATAGTAATATATAACTGTTTGATATAAGAAGAGTTTTGAATAATACCTGGATCAAAGTCACAAAATGAGACAATTTAAAAAAAAAACAAAATTAAAATGAAGTATTTTATTTTATATAAATATATAGCATATTAGGTAAATAACATGTTCAGGAACCTTATCTCATATGTAGTTGAGCTGAATTTTATGATTTTTATTTTTTTTATGGACTTTTAGTGTACCAAAGCATCAATGGACACAAAGCGGTCACGCTTGCTAAATCGGCAAAATATTACTTTGAGATTAGCTTAAAAATATAATAAATAATATCTATATACCCAATAATATTCAGTTAATAATTCTGTATAGCAATTATACAATCAGATTTTGAATCAAACGTTTATACTGCCGATTTCGTATGTGTGACCGATTTGTGTGGCTGTGATCGGATGGTAGCAATCGTGACCGAATGGTAGCGATCGTGACCGCGTTGTAGCAATCGTAACCGCGCGGTAGCGATCGGGGCCGTTTTGATAATGATTTGAATTTGTGATTACAAAATGCTGGAAGACAAGTAAAATAGTCATTTTGATAACTAAAACAAACAATAGTTGGGGTAAGCAGCTTTTAATGTTGAAATAAACAAAGCAAATGAAAAATCATAACAAAGTCCTGATTGGCTATAATAATGTAATATTAAAAACAAAGCAAATTAACTTCTTGAATTAATATGTATAAGAACACAATCTTTAATAACAAAATCTTTAATAATTCCAGATAAAACATAAACAATGGATATAATTACTAAAAGTGGTAAATAAACAAAACGGTCACGTAATACCACGGTGGTCACACTACCGATTTGCACGTGACCGCTTTGTAATTTTTAAGTAAAACTCGGTGAAGTAGCATTAACAGGTGACATAGGATTGTCTTATTGAGTTTAGGATAAAGACAACGAATGCACAACTAACTAGGCATGTTGGTTACTGCAATATTTTAATATATACTTAAACTATTTACGTGACCGTTTTGTCATGCAATTAAGTACTATTATTAGTTACCTTAAATTTAAATGATTTTTCGAAGAATTTAACAAATTGAAACTATTTCAACTAAGCCAGCAGTTGAGGTTCACTAATAAACTTCCAACAGACTACTGTTCGTGCCAATTCTATCGCGATCGATAATGTAAAGGCAGCGTTTAACGTTAGGCGGTTTTTGCTCAGCTGTTTTAGGGACAAATGTTGAATAAGAAAAAAAAAATAGTTATCTTGCCCTCTGCTCAAATATTGGTTATTAATTAATCATCACATAACCTAAACGTTTATTCTATGCCGTTTGCACTGCTGCAGTCATCTTAGTAGGTACTACAGAAGTACAAAACACACAAATCAACCCATTAAGCTTTCAGTCTAGTCTACATACAGCTCATGCTTGTATAAATTAAGCTTGTTCCCAAATAGTAACAAGGTTACTTGTGACTTACCTTGTTAGACGGAGGTGCAGGTTTTGCAAACTGGGTAGGACTTGGTCCTGAAGGAGGAGGATGAGAGTGTGTTTGAGGAGGTGGTACTCCGGTGCTTGGCAGGTTCCGATTCTCCAGTAAACTATTTGATCGGTAAATTTTACCTCCAGGAACTGCACCATCTAAGAAGTTAAATTTATATTACTGAATACATTTATTAAGTTCATTTAATAATATTTTGACTATACATTATTTTCATAAAGTGTTTGATAACCAATTCTCTGAACGATGGAAACAAATAACAAGTTAGTTTTTAATTTTAATCCTTTTCTTGCAAGTCACGCCATTGTTGTTGCAAATTTTTCCTTGCTTGTAACAATGTGATTTTTATGTAAGAACTGATCAAACTAAAAACTAAATGCTCCAATTTGACTAAATTTAAAAAAAAATACAGTTTCACAGAACATATCGAGACCTCCACGAAACTTATGATTTCAAAAACGTATAGGCCTATAAACCATTAAGAAAGCAACCTGCTGTATGTGTTCACTATATTTTCAGAGAAGATAATAGTGGTTGGTTGCCATCTTGTACACTAATAGTTTTAAATTTATGTTTTGGTCTATTTTTAAGATATTTTTTCCCAAGTTCATATGATGTAAGCTTCTAGTGTGTAAAACAAATGACTAAATAATTTCAACTCTCTAGACCTTGTTGTTGCTTAGATTCAGTATGAAATGTGACTTTTGCTTTGTAATCCGCTTGTCTTTTTTGAGATATAATGATGAGTCAGTGGTATTTGGCTTAAATATAACGTATAATTTCATCACTAAACATAATATTTACATTACATCCATAACAATCACTTTCATCTTCACTTAACTCAGACGCAACATTTCTTTAACTTCATCTCTAAAAATATAATAATTTGCTTCGTTAAATACAGACTCGGTGTTTAAAATATCATTAAGAAAAATATCAATCTCTATACCAAGTAAATCATTGCCACCTGACATCTTTCTAAAAAAAACAACCAAAACGTAAAGAAATATAAACTACACTTCCCCCGCAGTTTAAAATTAATCAAATTAAATAGATTGGACATAATAACAAATTTGCAGACTAAGATTTGGAAACGAAAAACTGTATCTTATAAAACAATACTTCACACCCAACTGTTTAGCATGCACAACAAATGTAGTACAAACCTTCCAACATATAGGTTTTGAGTGCCCTGCGTACAAAAGCCATAGACTGGACTTGAACTTTGGCTGGTCTGGACTTTGGGTTGATATACCTTGCTTTGTTATTGATAACTGTGCATGTTTGTCGACTCCTAATAGTAAATAGTCTAGTACCTGGGAATTCCAGAGGGCTTAGCTTTACGGTTTTTATACTAATTACTATGTTTTATAACTTAGATTGAGTGATCTACTGGATTAAACCCTTGTAAAAAATAACAGATATATCATCTTTAGCATTTCAATGTTATTTAAATGGGGAAAAATTACAACTTTGATTGGCCATTGTGTTGGATAGAGTCAACATACAGACCTCCGCTTTGTGCCAATCTTCTTCTTTTATCAAGGCCTTTAAAATGAGGTGTCACTCAATAGGGGTTCTCATTTAAAATTTTCGACTCACCCCCAAAATACCCCCCCATTTTTGGGGGAGGGGTTGAAATTTACGATACAACAAAAAACTCCATTTCTGGTCATGTTAACAATCCCCAAAGCAAATCTGTCTATTTCCATTAATTAAAAAATAATAATATGGGGGGGGGGGGGGCTTTTAAGATACCTGGTATATACACTCTTTTAGCAAAACAGAATACAAACATTTCAAAATATAAAACATGCATGTTTATCCTTGGTTGGAGGGTCTTCTACCCATGGCCCAAAATACTTCGGGATAGGAGTGCCAGAAGGACCTCTGGCGAGAAGATAATCCTATAAAAATCTGACCTACCCTAAAAATCACAGTTTATCGATTTAAAAAAAAAAATATTCCCCTGTATGTGTCTAACATATATACACAACACAATTTAATACATTAAAAGTCCACCCATTTATTTCTATTTTAGCAATATATCATCCATACGAAAGATAACATAATGTATTTACATTAATTGTACCACCTACTAACAATATCAAAAAATATTTTCTCCAACGTAAAAATGTAGTCATAACTGTAAACGATATGTGATTAAAGATATAAAATATATAACGTAAACAAAAGATTTGACAAGGCTATTGTGAGTTAAGGAGTGTCATGGTGTTTGTGTTTATCTAAGCCTATCTACAAGTAGAGTAGACGAAAATTATTTTCTTTTTAAATTAACTCCCCAACTCTCAATACTTCATACTTAGTAACTCATAAGACAGTCACACAGATGAAATCAGCCGAGTAGAAACACTGCTGTCATAATATTTTATAAATAAAATCATAGTAACAACTGTTTACACGAGTCCAAAGGTCGCTATATCAAATATTTATTAAGCTGAAACTACTGGCTAAACTACATGTCGAAGTCAATCAAACTTTGTTTTAAACTATACTCGTAGTATAGACTTGTTAACATGTACATGGAAACATTAAGAGGTTATTTAATCTGCAGAAACCTACTTTTCAGTAAAGTTCCATTTCCAGGCGAAGGAGGAGGACCAGCAGGATTGGGTTTGCAGGAAAATACTGGCTAACTACATGTCTATGTCAAACAAACTTTGTTTTAAAATATACTCATAGTATAGGTTAACATGTACATAGAAACAATAAGAGGTTATTTAATCTGCAGGAACTTACTTTTCAGTAAAGTTCCATTTCCAGGCGAAGGAGAAGGACCGGCAGGATTGGGTTTCTTCGAACCGTCGGAAGGTTCACCAGTCTGTGAAGCTTGGATTTGGCCAAGTATTATATTCTGTAAATTTTGGGCAACTGAAACAAAAAACATACTTTCCTGTAGGCAAATTTTAAATACAAAATTAATGGTTACAACAAAATAATTGATTATTTATGTTATTTAACTGATGTCAGCATGCAACAGGTGTTTGTGATGTATATCATAGGACCCAAAACTTTATCTATTATTTTGTAATTGGAAAATGGAAAGCAGTTCTATAGCAATTATTTATACTGCAGAATTACTACATGTAAAAGAAAATGATGACTCTTCTGCAAAACACAAACAGAAGTTTATCTTTGGATTGTAGATGTAAGGGTTTATCTTTTCAAAACAATTAGTTTTGTTGTTTCATTATGACTTTCCAAAATAACTCGACCTAACTGAAATTATAATTTTATTTTAATTGTACATTTTTAATACTAGACACCTTTCACGAAAAATTATATGTTTGGCAGTATCTAAAGAAACTGAATGTTCTTTAAAATGAACAAAAACAAATTTTAAATCATATAGCATTCATGAAATCTTTGTATTCAACTCCATTCATACAGCAATATAAATCTATGGCTTATTGAAGATACTTATACTGTAAAAAAAAATTACAAATATACTCACAAATGGGATTCTGTTTGAATAAATTCTGCAATGACTGTATAATGGTCTGGTTCGAAGGATCAGGCAATAGACCAGCTGATTTGCCTTTTGGTCCCTGCAAAATATTCAGAATTCATATAAAATAATTGGTGTCTTATCAACAAAACTGTTTAAATATTTTCTAAAAATGAGGAGGTAAGTTTGTTTAATCTTATGTTAATCTTTTTAATTAGCTCTTGCAATTGGAGGTGCATTCATATTTTTGTTAAGGGAGGAAATTGAAGGAATCCAAATTATTTAAAGACTTTATTATAACAGAAACATGGACTTATGCTTTAATAAAGTCACAAAATGTGTTCAAAGCACGTAGGAAAAATTAGTCTGTCTGTCCCCTGCATGAGTACCAATGTATGGTTGATTTCAGATACAATGTTTTAGTTACTACGGTATTGTGACAGATACCCACCAACTTATATGACAATGACCACAGGATCTATGTTGATAGTGGTTGTGCTAAATAATAACTTGCATTCTAACAATAGTTGACATCACAGTTTATAGTTGAAGGACGGGGGAGCCAGCTTGAAGCTATATGTTGAAACCTAAATCAGTCTGTTAACCCTAGAACTGCCAATACGTTGTTTCTGTAGTACCGGGCACGTTTTTACACTTTTGCTAGCTTTTAGTTAAAAAATCGTAAAAAATATTTATATTGGACAAAAAATGTATTATTATATATCATTTTTTTCCTCATAATGTGTACTATTTGGTAGATATCATAACATTTAGATCAAAATATCTGGAAAAAAATTATAGCCTGAATAGTTTCAAATTTTGTTTTGTAAAAAATAAAGATTGACGTAACCATTATATCTACATGGAAGCTCGAGGTTGTTACACATATTCTGAGATAGCCATTTTATTCAATATTTTATGCAGAAAAAGAAAATATATAGTTTACAGCATTTTTTTTTATAAATAAATAAATTAGAACAATAAAAAGAAGAACACGACAAAAACCATAGAAACGGGCAAAAAATTACTAGCCTAATGTAAATAAAAATTATTACAAAAAAATTGCTGATATATGTGGTACGATCCATCACTCACAATAATATTTACAACTAAATAATAAATAAACAACTAAATAATTTAAAAAAATTTCACTCAAATAAACTGAATAGATTTACGCGCACAAACAACATCAATCACTTTCACCACAACAACTGTATGTAAACAACTGATCTGTGACGACTCGACTGTGAGTCGTTTTATTTCTGTCCATATATACGCACCAGCTGACTTTTTATACCATGACCAATGAAAAAAGAAAGCTTGGAATCTGCTCTTTCCATCCATATCTCATATGACATATTTGGAGAAAGATTAATTCATACAAAGAACAGATGTTTTAAATCGTCGATTTTCGACGATCGGCAAAACGGCTCCGGTTTTTAATCGTCGATTATCGACGTTTGGCAGTTCTAGGGTTAATAACCATGGTCTGGAGAAGACTCCAGGTCACATCATGTAGACTCGCTTGCCTTTACCTTAGTTTAGTTTAGTTGTAAGTCGGACCAGCAGAGGAATAGATTATTTTGCTTTCAATAAACGTATTAAAGTGAAACAGTCGTTCGTCACCTTATCCATTCTGACAACGCACGTACGTTCGCAAGAGGACCGAAGGCACAGCCCAAAAAGGGAGTTTCACCATCGTCAGGGAGCCGTAGGGGTGAACTAGACGGGGGTCGCGCCACAGTATAAAAGCTATGGTATATTCAGTTACACTAGTCTTGTATATTTTGTCAGCTGTCAGTGTATAAATATGGCATCAGAAAAGAAAATTATTGTAATAGTAACAAAT
>JAGFPH010004770.1:56071-82300 GCA_018207615.1 Philaenus spumarius
TTAAATTTGCAGAAAAAATTCCAGACCCCCGGAAGGGGGCGTAATTTAGATCTTTGGCCTAGGGCGTAAATAGCTGCTAATCCGGGCCTGGTCGTTCGGATCCTTCGAATATACAATCCAATACCAATGACTACATATCAATAAGACGAAAAGTGCCCATGTTAAAAATGGTAAAGCGACAACACGACGGTGCAATAAAACTGCCAAGGGCCATCGGTTTACCTGGTTTGCAGGGCTACGACTACCCGACGGTGGTGCAGCTGCGAGTGGGCTCCGTCGTGCAGTCGTAGTCTGCACGGCTTGACCGGGGTAAAGAGAGTGTGAGGGAGGGAGAGAGAGCGATTGTCAGGGTTGTCTACGCTTGGGGTTGACGACCATTA
Source organism: Philaenus spumarius (assembly GCA_018207615.1). Classification (NCBI taxonomy): domain Eukaryota; kingdom Metazoa; phylum Arthropoda; class Insecta; order Hemiptera; family Aphrophoridae; genus Philaenus; species Philaenus spumarius. The sequence continues at coordinate 56,452 of JAGFPH010004770.1, forward strand.
TTAAAGAGCATCCACCTTTCTCGTAATTATAATACGACGAAATATTATAATTATACAAATATTATAATCATACTGTTATCGGCAAAATACTGTGACTAAACAGTTTAGGTAAGTCCTCTAGTTTTGTTTTATTCTAATTATATAAAGTGATAATACGACGAAATATTAAAAATTAAACAAATATTATAATCATACTGTTATCGGCAAAATACTGTGACTAAACAGTTTAGGTAAGTCCTCTAGTTTTTTTTTTATTCTAATTATATAATATGAAGAAACGTAAATAGTATGTATACACTTAAGCATTCATATGCTTTCCAACAATCGCTTATGATTTTTGTACCTGGCAGAATTCTTTCTTTTATAATCGCTAGAAGAGTCTCTTTGTCTCTAGTTCTGGTATGGATAACGTTTTCTTCAAGACAGCCTCGCAGTTAGACGCGGAGGGATTAGGGGCTGGGGCCTCGCGCAGACTACGTCTATACGACTGAGCCGCTAATGAGATTCGGCAACGTCGTGCTGTCGTAGCCCTGCAGATATATTTATTGCCCCCCAAGGGTTCCAGGTCGCATTCAGTCGTGTAGTCATACAACCGTAATTATTAACTATTGTACAGTACTAGGTATTCAAAAAAGTGCAGGTAAAATTAGTTTTAAAAATAAAGATACTTTTTTTTAAATACCATCTGATTTCAGACTTATTTTTATACTACTGTACTGAAGAAAATATATGCTTTACTGTCCAAATAAGCGAGTATTCTAATTATTTTAAAAGAGTTATTATTTTAAAACATGCAAGTTTTTCATGTCGGATGCTTTGATTTAATATATTTCTTATCAAAATACACTGAATAAGCTTGTAGATTTCAAAACATAATAAAGAAATAAAGTTCAAACAACAATAACAGTCCACTAAAGTTATTTATGGAGTCCATTTTAAACTCACTGATAAGTTAGCAGATGCATAACATTGCTACGCCGCTATGTTATGTGCCAGACATTGCTTTACCAAATCAATAGTATTTATAATAATATATTGCACAATTCAAAACAGATTCCTTCATTAGTCGTACGTACCTGGCAATAGGGGGGGTTGACAATAGGAGAGAATATTTTTCGGAATTCGCTCATATCCCTAAAATCTTTGGGAAGGCAATCGACGAAGAGGCACTTTGAATGTAACGATTCGAAAGTAACGTGACTTGAATCCAACCAATCACACACAAGGGTAATTCCATCGACAAGCTTCTTGTCCAAATAGTTCTTCGCTTGCAGAGCGCATTCTTCACTGGCGTACTCGACAAAACCGTATCCTTTGCTTTCACCTGGAAAGTTGAATAAACGTAAAGGCATACTTCTTATAAATGACAGCACAATTGAAGCCTCATTATAAAATTAGCAATTAGCTGACAACCCAATCGGCCAAACTCAGAAATAAGGAGGCCATTATGGTTACTATAATTAGACACAAACTAAAAATAGAAAATAAAAATTCATCAAATTTAAAAAGACTGAAATATTATGAGATAAACCTGTGAAGGGCTTTATAACAAGTCCCATGCTAGGACCCTAAATGAGAGAATTAGAGGGGAGAGTGTTATTTATTCTACACTTTTTACCAGCTTTAGAATTTCCCTTTATTTTTAATCTTGGTCAACTGTCATTCAGTGTTTCCACTCATTAGGTTAGTATTTAGTTGTTAAGGCTCTTCTTTACCTTGAAGAAAACTCCCGACTGTACAGTATGATTTTAATAAGAAAGGTCTGACTCAAGCCGCAAAATCGTTGAAACGTGCATTCGTAATAACGTGTTTCGGATTCTATTTATAAATTAATAATCTGGGAAACTACTTTAAGTTATAAAAAAGGCTTTATATTTTTTACGTGTTAGCTTAAAATATGGAAATTATTGCTTAAAACTCCCAAAAAATGCATTAAAAATAATAAATTTTTACTCAGTTAAACTGCTGATTAAAAGAAGTTGCCGTCGATATCTTACAACTATGAGATATAAGACAAAAGCACAAAGCCTTTAAGAACAATTTAAGATGTTTCACAACTTTTTAGGTTGAAAAACAGCTTCCGAAACACGTTAGTACGAACTGTATATTTTTGCTGTTTTACGCAAGGTATAGAAGACCCTTAAGTGTTTTGTCATCTCAGCTCTAGTATTCTAGTTTTCTTAATTTGAGTGATGCACTTATTTATAATTTACACATTTGGCGTTAAAACAGAGTGAATTGCTATCAAAACTGTGCACAGTTTATAGGCCATGTTTGACCGTTAAATTAAAATGATTGTTTAGATAACAAGACATTATTCAAAGATATAATAGATTATAGCGACAATTTAGATTCAAGAATTATTCTTCTGAAGCCAAACTTTTTATGATATGATTTTTATGACATTGAATTTTTCTATTGTTATATTTTATTCTCACATACCATTTTATAAATATCAAGAACTATACAACTAATGATGTTGTCATAAACAATACCACTAGCTCCACAAATTCATAACATAATAATATTTTATAATATATAATATTTATAATGTACGGTATACATAATAGGCCTATATATGTAAATGTATACATGTAAACTTGTGTATGTGTAAAGTTTTGTGTTTTTATTTGAGTGTTAATGATATGACAAGCTCTATCGAGTGATGATATACTGATGATGAATTTTCACGTAAATGTATACGTGTATGTGTAAAGTTTTGTGTTTTTATTTGAGTGTTAATGATATGACAAGCTCTATCGAGTGATGATATACTGATGCGTCTATTTAATACGACGAAGAAGAAAGCCACATGACAGAATAAAAAAAGAAAAGGTAATAGTTATATTTATTACTATACATTATTATTTAGTGGCTTGGACACCAAAACAATGAGATTAAACTTAGTTCCAGAAACACTTCATTCTAGACCATCTGCCATTTTTTTTTAAAACATTGTAACTTTTGAAGAAGCTACTATAAGGTTCAAATTTAGCATACACACTTACTACGTAACTTTTGAAAAGATTACAAAACACTAAAACTATACTTTGTATAGTTTCGTAATGGCGGCCGCTAAATATATAACGTCAAATTACTCTAAAAATATTGACTGTAGGGTGTAGCAAGAATTTACTAGAGGCAAAATACTTTCCTTTTAGTAAAAAATAAAACATTTATTTTTACTAAAAGGAAAGTTTACCATTATAAATTTGTACAGAGAGCCATGTGCGCCCATACCTATGGCCAGAGGGGGGGGGGGGGGGGTCATGGCCCCCCATAGCTCCCAGGGAAAGGAAAATATGTATAATATTAATTATAGCCAGGTTTTTTCTTTAAAGAGATTACCACTATATATGTTTTATATGATATGTGCCGTTTGATTTTACATATACTTATTTTACTTTTTACAAGAGTTTAAGCATGAGCTGCAATGCATATGCGTATTGAAAATACTCCCAATACGAAGGGTTGGCGTGCAAAGCACGCAATGCATTGTATATTGGAAATACTCCTAATATGGGGGTTGGCGTGCAATGCACTGTGCGTCGGCCGCTTCTCATAGTGTTCAGTGTCAAGCTCACATGTGCGTCCTTAGCAGTGAACGTGTTAAGCACCATATCCCGGTCTAGCCCCGCCCTTGAAAATATCATATGGACGCCCATTCAGAGAGCCCTTTACTAGGAGAAAAAATATAGCATGGTGGCTCTTCTATGGTATATTAAACAATTCCTTTTTATTGTTATTTCTATTTGAAAATTCTTTCATTTTAACTCACCGGAGTATTTTTTGAATAACTTGAAATGTACTTACCAGTCTTATCGCTGATCATTAGAAAGTGTCGACGTATTTCTCCATATATATGTATAAGCGATTTGAACTGTTCTTCTGTATAGTTTAGTGGCAATCTCGCAATGCAAAGCATCATCTCCGTCAGTGTAGGAGTGACAGGGACGCATTGTCCTCGCAGTAGGAAAACTTTGTCTCTATCCCAATCTTCCAGCATCTCCGGATCCTCCAGAACGGCTCTGGCAATACTGGACCCAGTGCCGCTATTTACTATATGTACACATTGCACTGGGAAGTCGCAGAGTAGATCCCGGATTTCCTGGAAATAAAACAAAAACAAAAACTTTCTGTTAGATATGTTTGGAAAACTGAATAGCTACAGTATATTAAACATGCAGTTCAAGCTAGACTCCATACTAAACTGGAAACAACGAACAGTAAATTAATTTGGTGAAATTAGACTGAGGAATGGAATACAAACTCCGTTTCACATTGTATTATGGTAGATTTTTATTAAATGAACTAAGTTCAGTTCTTATTTATTTATTTGAAGACAACATTTATCTTCATAGTGGAATGAAGGTTATCAAAAGTTTGTGCCTTTAATGTTAAACTTGTATCATCGCAATTTCCTACTTCATAAATATAATTGAAGACTTAACATACAAGGATATTTAACCTTTTTTTACCAATAAACAAACCAATCTGTAATTATTTATATTTTATCTCTTCTGAAAATTTCTGTGAAATTTTTAATTTGCTTTTACTACTTTTAGGGTGAATATCTTCTTACAATCGTTATTTGTACAAAACCTATTTTATGAAATCTATTTTAGCAGTCGTTTAATTTGTAAGGGCAGATGGACCTGTAGCAGCCTACATTTTGAAATTTCTTGTTACACCTTCCCAATCCCAATAGAATGGAGATCCTCTAAACATAATAGTGTTTCATCAGTTCTCAGAAACATTTAAAAAAATACCTGAAAATATGTAGAGCATTTTGCGAGTAAAATTCTAGTTTAGATATCTCAAAAAGTCCCGAAAGTTTTCATATTTAACTGTTATTTATTAAGGTGTAGGGGAACATGTTGGACACCGTGTATAAAGGTCTGCACATCCTGCAGGTTTTACCACATGAAATAAGCCGATAATCAATGTTTTTTTATCAAACTACAGTAGCCATTATTATATTTAAATTCCACACACATTTTCAACAATATAACACCTGCTAATGTAAAACAGTGTCATAGATGATAACGACGGAACAAGAGGGTTTAGGTAATTTTGAAAAAGTAATGCTTGAGGAAAGTTTAGGTCAAGTTTACACAAATAAAACGTACAAATGCGATATTTAGATGCGATGTAGATTTTTTTAATAAATGTATTTTGTTTGTTAATTAATTTTGAATAGTACAACACACAAAATCATTATAAATTTGTGAGGAAACTTTTATTGTATGCAATATTTACTGATGAAATAATGGTCTCGTATATTTTTAATATTGTTTGTTTGGCATACATTGTTGCTTGCAAATACATTTTAGAAATTTTACACAAAACACTGGCGTCTACAAAAAGTAATGTTAGAACTTCGCCCCCCCCCCCCCAGCCACGTCCTTGATCGTGTATCACACGGCCGGAACACACACATACATATACTGTATACGTGGAACATTTCCCCCATTTAATACGAGACCGAAGAGGTTGGAGCGTTTAAAATACCGTATCTTTCTGGTAAATTGCGAGACCTCACACCTACCGTACCGTCTATCGACTTGTACATTTTAAGCGAAATGTACACGCTGCAGCGCTTTCGCGTTAAATTAAAGCTAAAAATCTGTTTTTGAGTGGAAAGATAAATGTAGCGGGGAAAAGTGCGAAGTTTAAAGTTGTCATGTCCAGCGCTAGACACTGCTTATCTTTAATGGCTTACATTAAAAACATGGCATGGACAAATTGTGTGGCCTACAGTGTTGCCAAACTTCCTTCTTTCAATTAATAAAGCTCCGAGTGACGCTCGTCCCGGGTCATCCGAGAACTTCTGACTTCTGGCTGCGACTAACGAACAGTAGGCCTAACGTATCCGAGTCTTCGCCGAAATCGCGAACAAGACCGTGATCGAGTATTGTACACTTTCTGCGATTACTCTATTTAGTTTTAAAATCCGAAGAAATTACTCGATCGAGTTTTGCTATCGATCGGTTCTAGTAGTTAATGTACTGTATTCACAAAGCGTTAATATGTGCGGCGTTCTAACAAGCCGGTCTTGTGAAGCTTACGTGATTTACAAGTTATCATGTTTTACGGACTGCATACTCTATTTTTATTTCGCAAAGCATAAAAAAAAAACTTAAAATAAACGGTACCAGGAACTGGCACATACTTTCTCACAAACATATTTAAATTATTAAACAGATTCATTGTGACTTCATAATTGTACGTGGGGTAGGAGAGGTGATTAAGTAGGAGATTAACTAATAAATGTTATTATTATTATCTAGAGAGAAAACTATTCGATCGATTTCGAACAAATTTGCACCAAACACGTCAATTAGGCCTGTATAGATGCACGAAAAAGGTTTTGAAAAAGTTTGAAAAACAACCCCCTTTATGGCCAAAAAACCCCAAAAATCTGTTATTATTATTATTAGCTATACTAGAATTTTTAGAAAGTTGCTGTTTTTTGCTTATGGTAGGGTACATTAAAGCTACAAATAAGCCAAATTTTATCAAAATCGTTAGAGCCGTTTTTTTATTAAAAAATAATAACGGATTTTTTGGGGGGTTTTTGCCAAAAAGGGGGTTGTTTTTCAAAAAATTTCAAAACCGTTTTTCGTGCATCTATACAGGCCTACTTGACGTGTCTGGTGCAAATTTGTTTGAAATCGATCGAATAGTTTTCGCTCTAGCTTTGTATACATACAGACATACATACATACATACAGACATTTTGTAAAAACCACTTTTTTGGACTCAGGGGGTCCCAAAACGGATATTTCCACAAAAATCTCAACATCGATTTTTTTGCGATCACTATAGGTACTTTCTCTATACTAGCATAGTGAGAAAGTAAAAATGCGTAAAACTCAATGGCGTAAGATTAATACAATGCACTTCAAAAGAAAATATTCAAACAAGAATAGTGTGAACAATGAACTACTTATTTACCATTTATAACTGAGGATAGTGACTTTGAAAATGTTTCGTGAACTTGCAGTATTTTGTTGTTATTTTTGTATTGATTATTTATTTCTCAAATTACTATTCATCGCATACCTATAATATCACTTGACAGAAGACAAGGAAATAATAATTGCAGCCAGAAAACAAATATCAGGTAAAAATACAAGAATACAGTGGTATTACATTAATAATTAATAATATTACATAATTAATAATAAGCCTGTATTACATTAATAATATAACAGGCTTAAAGAATACAGCGACCGCAATTCTAAATCTCATGCGTATAACATTTTAGTAAAAAAATTGCAAGCCGTGGTCCCGTAGGCCGACAGAGAGAGAGTGGTAAAAAAATATCTATAATCTACTGAAAAGGTAGTGTTAGAATCCGAGAAATCTGGCGCAGGAGAAGAGGATATTTATGTACTTCATTTATGGTACTTTGAATCCTCGAAATGTTCGAAGGACCAGGAAATTCCTTTTATTCGCCTTCTATTTGATTTTTCCTTTATGACGCAAACTGCAGCGTTTCAAGCATTAGTTCTTCGTCAAAAGTTTCCGTATTGAAAACAACAAACTACAATTTTCAAGGTTCTTCACTTCACAATTGTGCAAGCCGAATTGAACGTGCGTCCGGCAACATTTCATCCTGCATTTGAATGTTTTTGCTAATGGCTTGAGCGCACAAACGGGCCTTTTATTTAGTGTAGGATTGCTTTGCTTACTATCCGTAATGATAAAATAATGATGCCGACTCGCAACGAAGAGAAGAATCGCTTTCTACCTCTACTGGACATTACCTACTATGGGGTTACATAAGCGCCTATGGGCAGAGGGGGGCCACGGCAACCCCTAGCTCCCAGGGAAAGGAAAGTATGTATATTATTAATTATAGTCAGGTATTTTTTCTTTAAAGAGATTAGCACTAAAATATATTTTGAATGTTATGTCCCGTTTGATTTTACATATACTTATTTTATTTTTTACAAGAGTTCAAGCATGAGCTGCAATGCACTGTGTATTGAAAATGCTCCCAATACGGAGGTTGACGTAAGAAGCACGCAATGCATTGTGTATTGAAAATCCTCCCAAAATGGGGGTTGGCGTGCGAAGCACGCAATGCTTCTTGTATTGAAAATACCCCCGATATGGAGGTTGGCGTGCGAAGCACGCAATGCATAGCGTATTGAAAATACTCACCAATATGAGGTTGGCGTGCAATGCACTGTGCGTCGGTCGCTTCTCATGGTGTTCAGTGTCAAGCTCACATGTGCGTCCTTAGCAGTGAACGTGTTAAAAGGGTTTAAATTCAAATCCACGGTCCTGACCAGATCCCCCCCCCCCCGAAAAGTTTCCTGACTACGGCCTATAGTAGATATAATTACAAATACTAGCAGAGCAAAACATGTAAACCCTAATTCGGGTATCTTCACCTTGTCTACGAATGTATGGCGGTTGGATAAAAAGGTCTTTCGGATCGCTCCCACAAGCTCAAATTGATACCTACCCTCGGCCATTGAAGAATTCAATGGTATGACTCGTCTATTGTCCGTTTACAGTTTATTTGATAGCATGGGCCTTATGGAGGCTTGCCGCGCTACTACCTGACCTAACTACGTTGGCTCCTATTCACTATCCCCACTGAATTATGAATATCCTTGTCTCGGTGTTTAATTCAAGATCCAAATTTCTTCATTTCAGTAACGTACCGGTACCTCATGATTAAGTAAACCCCATTATGAAGTTTAAACTACAAAAAAAACTAACATTACATTAGTTTCTAACGTGTATTGCTGTGCTATTTCAATTCGAACAAATTGTCAAAATTGTTTTATGAAAGCAAATGTATTCTCCCAAATAAAATATTATACTCTCCAAATAATTACTACAGTACTATACATCAGAATTTAGGTCATGATAGATAGTGCAGCACCAATAATGGTCTGATGTTTTCTGTAAACTAAAGTTAGTGCTTATTTTTCTCAATCCTCAATTCATTTTGATAAAAATGTTTGGAATTTAAAGATTTTTCCTAAAGTTTTTATATTATTATTCAGTTATTGCTGTACAGTAATAAATCATTTACTTTCCTAAAAAAAAAACAACAACTGTATTTCTGTATTTAATTCAACCACTCGAAATCATTTTTGAAAAAATCAAAATGGCTGCAACTGACATTTTTTAAATACCCCCCAAATATCGTTGTGTGGCATATCGTTTGAAAGCTTATTTAATTCTGAATCCAAAAAGAAGAATAATGATTATTTTTTTAAAAATAGTACTGCAAAGTGGGGCAAAATCGAAAAACACGATTTCGTTGTTTATGGCCGCCATTTTAAATCGGTTAAAGATATGGATGTGCAGATTTCACTGTTGGTTTTCTCTTGAAATTCTTCATCGAAATGATGTATCACATGACCACCTTCCCATTTAAAAAAATTAAGTTCATTCCAAGATGGCGGGATCCAAGATGGCGCACAAAAATTTCAAACTCTCAAAAAAGTGGTTCTTTTATGGTTGTGAATAACTGCTTTTATTTCTATCTCATAAGACTCGTACATTTTAAGATATTAAGCCCTACCCAGACTTTTTTTGATACCTTGTATGCAATTAACATAGTTATTGCCGCAGTTTAAAATGTGTTTTCTTAATTTCTTAATTAGGACTGCTGAATATAGATTGAATTACTCTCAATACAAAAATATGCCAATATTTAATAGCGCACATGTTTTAATTACACTAATTTAATTATTATTTGTATTAGAACTTATCATTACATCACCAGAATTTCTACAATATCCTTTCTGTACATCGGCATAGTATCCACAACGCGTTTTGGCAGAATTCAGTATCGAGCTCATAGCGACTGCTGTTATTAAACAATTGAACAGATTAATTTCAGGCAACAACTTTGTAAGAGAATGAGCCGACCTTCAGTGGCCCGAGGGCTTGGTCGGCTGCTTCTTATTACGTGAGCGGGAAAAATCGCAACAAAATGTGCACAAAATGTTCTCAGATTTAGACCTACCGGGTTTGTGTTTCACCATTTTATTTTTATAGTTTTTTTATAAAAGCTTTAAGCTATAATGGCCAGTAAAGACACTTCTCGGTTATGGCCGCAGACTCGGTCATATGCGAAGGTTACGTACATAACATTTTAGCCCCGACAGTTTTATTATGCAGCAAAATCTAATTGCAAACATTGAACATAAAGTCTCGGCCCAAAACTCGACACTCCCGCAACGAACACTTATTTTGTAATTTAAGAACGTGCCTGCGAAACTATATAATTCGACCACGCAGCTGAACCGCTGACGTGAGTTGAGCAAAATTCCAAAATTAAGTTTATAGGCCTATGTTTTAGGGTTTCGACCAACAATTTGGGAAATAGATCTATTCACGACGGTGCTGAATAGCTGCAAAATGCTTCACACGCCATTCCGCATATTGGGAGTATCTCCAACACAATAAGCATTGCGTGCTTCGCACGCCATTCCGCGTATTGGGAGTATCTTCAAGACACAAGGCATTGCGTGCTTCGCACTCCATTCCGCGTGTTGGGAGTATCTTCAACACACAAAGCATTGCGTGCTTCGCTCGCCAACCCCCGTATTGGGAGTGTCTTCAATACACAATGCATTGCGTGCTTCGCACGCCAACCCCACTGTGAAATCCATCGCATGGCTTTGAACCGGGTACTTTTATGGTATTTCACGTTTTGATCGATTATAGGGGAACCAAGCGAGCTGTAAGGTCGCGTAAAAATACAAAATGTGCAGAAAAACACCCTACATTTATATTTGTAGAGAAAACTCTAAAAAAACATTTATTCTCGTAGGAAAAACCACGAAAAATAGTTACTTCCGGTCAAAAAACCGTACTTCCGGTAGTTGGATTTTTTTGGCTAACGAACTCGTCCGAGCGACGTAGACAAACGTGTGTACCAAATATGGACCAAATCGGACTTAAAATGCGGCCGCTAGAGTGCGAACACATATATACATATATATATAATTTTTAATGGCACCCCAAAACATGTTCTGGGGACCATGATCGATGCTCATTTGCTACTCCCAACAACCTTGGGTCTTACCATAAGGGCCACTGCAATACCCCATTTTTCCTATGGAAATTCGCTAAAAAGGACGGCGCTATAGTCTATCTATAAAGAATCGATACGCGTTTCCTAAACAGGCCGTTCGAACATCGCGCGAATATTGCGACTATTAAAATTAAGGAAATCGATTACGTCGTCGATCGAAATGCTTAACCGTGTTTAACGTTTAAATTAGTGTCATCGCAGCTCGCAGCTCGTAAACTTTGTAGTCGGGGCCGGGACGTATGTCGGCCGATGTGGATGGGGGTCGGGGGACGGTGGTGGAGGAGGGTGGCGCCGGAACGGCGGGACAATGGGGTGCGTTCTTCCCACGTCGCTTTAACAATCGTTCGACTTTATCAACAAGTCGCTTAGGTAATTGTTTTTAATTTTATAAATAATCAAAGTTTGCGGGGAATGAAAGAGGTCGTTTAGTCAGACACGGTTCGTCTATTGTTAGGGTTTAGACAATAATGGATCGTTTATTGATAGTCTAATTATGTTTTACACGAAGGGCAGCTGAGGAGGATGTTTTTGTGAATCACTCATAAAATCGGATTTAATTTACACTCTTATAAAGTTGTTGTAATTTATTGTAAAATGTTCATTTGTATCTGCTTCGGCAACCCCCCCCCCCCCCAAATCATAGAATATAAAATGAGCCAAACACGCGCATATCCGTACTACAATTTAGTTTAACACTGGTTTAACCCTTCGGCTCGCGACGTCCAAATTTTCGAACGTTCAGAAAAAAATCATATAAAATACAAATCATTAGTGAATCTGTGTTTATTATATATCAATGTTATAATTGATTTATTAACAAACAATAACTTTAAACAGAGAATATATCAATGGTTACAGAAAGAACTGTTCTATTTACCTCTATGATCTTTACTTACGTTAAAAATTACCTCTATGTTCACTACAACGAAGATAATTATGATATACGTTGGCTGTGCTTTTGTCATCTGTCATATGGTAAATTAACTTGATTTGTGTGTTGGCTTTGATTGTGGCCCATATATTATGTTGTAGCACGTGATTGTTTGACATTTTTAGTTATTTTTATTGTGAATTGTGATTATGAAGCGAGTACATTCACTTGTTAGTGACGTGTATATTCTTATAACGTACAACTAACCGCAGAACTGGTTATGTACTGTAGTAGCCTAATTTAAAAAAAAAAAAACTTAATAACTCTGTCATTTTTTAATATAATGTAATGAAATTTCAGGTTTTTGTCAATTTTTAAGTGTAAAGTTATGTTATGTGGACAAAATTGTTCTAGTTATTTTGTTGTTGTGTTATTTTCAAGAATAAAGTAAACAAAATTTAAAATTATTTTTTTTCCGAGTAACATTTAAAAAAAATTCATATTTAATATGAATTTACATTAATTTTTAAAAGGTACTACCTTATAGAACATTTCATTCCAAACAAAATAAAAAAAAATCATAAAAATTAATCGGTAATTTTATTAAATATATATTTTTTTGCGAAACACTGAAAATTTGCTAAATTGAGCCTGGGATTTTATGCAGATACATGACAGATACTGGTTGAGACTTTTGGAACATATGAAAAATTGGATGTCGGGAGCCAAAGGGTTAAATGTAGTTTAACCTCTTAAACTAGCAACGTAAGCAGTGGCCTACTGTAATTTACTAAAACAAATCAAGATTTTAATGCGAGCCATGGACAGATGTTATGGGCATTATTCTTATAGGAAGTCATTAAATATGGCGTAGGCACTTCAGTGCATTAACCTGGTAGGTATAATAACGGCAGATAAACACTGCATAAGAGTTACCCGACAGAAGGGATACTTCTGATACCGCGCATCACCGATCATTATTAGCGAATTTCCATAGGAAAAATGAGCTATTGCAGTGGCCCTTATGATAAAACCCAAGGTCGGGAGTAGCAAATGAGCACCGATCATGGTCCCCAGAACACGTTTTGGGGTGTCATTAAAAATCATATATATATAGGATGTTATTCTGCACGATTGGTTTTTTTACGCGACCTTATAGCTCGCTTGGTTCCCCCAAAATCGATCAAAACGTAAAATACCATAGAAGTACCCGGTTCAAAGCCATGTGGTGGATTCTATCATGGGGTTGGCGTGGAAGCACGCAATGCTTTTTTGTTGAAGATACTCCCAATACGGGGGTTGGCGTGCGAAGCACGCAATGTTTTGTGTATTGAAGATACTCCCAATATGAGGTATGGCGTGCGAAGCACGCAATGCACTGGGTATTGAGAATACTCCCAATTTGCGGAATGGCGTGCGAGGCACGCAATGGTTTGTGTATTGAAGATACTCCCAATATGCGGAATGGCGTGCGAACCATTTTGCAGCTGTTCAGCACCGTCGTGAATAGACCTATTTCCCAAAATTGTTGGTTGAAAGTTGAAACCCTATAACATAGGCCTATAAACTTCATTTTGGAAATTTGCTCAACTCACGTCGGCGGTTCAGCTGCGTGGTCGAATTATTTGAAATTAGCAGTGTTTAAGATCTAAATTGCTCCGTCGCATCAAAGTGCCAACGGTGATTAGCTTCGTGTTTTCAGGAAGTCGGTGAAATATTTTCTCGCTTTTACTCCAATCGATACACAATCACGTACAGAACCCGCGGACACTGGCAGCGGATTTTGTTTCCTTTTTTATGAATATGGGAGCATCGACACATTTGACGGCGTATTATAATTTCAACAGAACGAACGACCACGCCCTCGGCAAACCGACGGGCAAAATCATTATTGTCCTGGCGGCTTCTTGCTCGTTTTACGACGACATAACTAGTAAACCGAAAGAGAGAATTTGAAAACAAAGCTTGAGAAAACATATAGGTTATTTTAAACGTTTGATTCTAAAATTCTAAAAATTAGAGTCTGCGATACACCACACATACCCAAAGCCGTAGCCAGGGGGGGGGGTCAAGACCTCCCTGAAATCCCGAAATTTAGTAGTAAAAATTAACACTAGGTTTAAAAAGTGCAAATGAAATTATAAAATAGACAACACAACAGAGGATCCAGCTACATATTTTACATCATGCATTGCATGCATACTATGCATACTGATACTTAGATTTACGTACAATACAATGGATGCAGTAGGTGCAGTATAGATGCCTTACTCTCTTGTGAGCTTGATCTGATCTATTAAATAAGAAAACTATGAAGGTTCAACAAAAATACTTTACTCTAACAAAACCCGCAATGGTTAGTGTAGTATTGAAAATACTACCAATAGGGAGGTTGGGGTGCGAAGCACGCAATTCTCTGTATATTGAAAATTCTTCCATTACGGTGGTTGGCGTGCGAAGCACGCAATGCTTTGTGTATTGAAAATTCTCCCAATACGGGGGTTGGCGTGCGAAGCACGCAATACATTGTGTATTGAAAATACTCCCATACGGAGGTTGGCGTGGGAAGCACGCAATGCTCTGTGTGTTGAATATTCTTCCAATACGGGGGTTGGCGTGGGAAGCACGCAATGCTCTGTGTATTGAAAATACTCCCAATAAGGGGGATGGCGTGCGAAGCACGCAATGCTCAGTGCATTGAAAATACTCCCAATACGGAGGTTGGCGTGGGAAGCACGCAATGCTCAGTGTATTGAAAATTCTCCCAATACGAGGTTGGCGTGCAATGCACTGTGCGTCGGCCGCTTCCCATGGTGTTCGGTGTCAAGCTCACATGTGCGTCCTTAGCAGTGAACGTGTTTAAAAGGGTTTAAATTCAAATCCCAGGTCCTGACCGCCCCCCCCCCCCCCCGAAAAGTTTTCCTGGCTACGGCCTTGCACACACCCAAGTCATAAGTTAGTCACCGAAGTCAACTTGTCATAACAAAGTAGACGTTTGTTTGTCATTCTGCTCACAATGATTAGTCACATGAGACCCAGACAAGTTGTTAATTGTTGATAGGTTATCTTTCATGTTGATGTTTACTAATAATAATAATGCATGATGATTAAGTGACCATAGATCAATGCGTAATGCTTGTTGTGCAATTTGCTAGAGGATAAGACGGTCTTTAATTTCCTTGCCAATTGTCCTATATTGATTTATCCGAGAATCAGTTGGTTAGGGAAATCTGTTTTGGATAGAGAGGATTGTAGGAGTTTTATACATGGGAAGGGTTGGCGTTCGCTACAGAATTTAAAAAAAATGCATGGACTGTCAGGCTGGAACTTGTAAAACAGTTGAATTATTAGTACAAAATTTAAAAATCTAGTAGATGATGGCTCAGTATTATTACATTGTATTCCTTCGTATCATGATAAAGTTTTTTTTGTATTAAAATTTGTGTTCTAGAGTTTAGTGCCCAGTAGACTATTGCCAAAAAGTGTTTGTTAGTTTATTAATATTTAGTATTATCATGTCTTAATAAAACCACTATTTTCATTTCATTTCCGAAGTGGGTTCAGTTTTTCGTTTTAATGTAGGGACGCTAAACAATGTTTTTGCAGTTTAATTAATTCGTAAATTAGGCTGCAATAAGCCTATTAAGCAATCAACATTTAATTTTAGTGGAAACTGAAAAAAAAAAATTATTAATAGTTTCATCAACTTAAAACTAAAACTTTATTTATTAGAAGAAATCACTGAATAAATGATAAACACAAATTAGTTTTTAAGTAGGTATCTCAGAAGTACTCAGTAGGAGCTATAAAATGATAACTGATTTTATATAACGGGCGTTATTTGTGAGAATATGCGTTCGTTTTATTATTAATACCGTATAATACTTTGATTTGCCAACACTGCAACGTCATATTTCTTTACTAAATTCGGTGTCTAGAGTCCCAGTTTATATCAAGAAAAATTCTAACTAGTATAAAGAAAAGACTTTAAGTAACAATAATTCGACCGCGCAGTTGAACCGCTGACGTGAGTTGAGCAAATTTCCAAAATTAAGTTTACAAGCCTATGTTTTAGGGTTTCAACCAACAATTTGGAAAATAGATCTATTCAGGCCGGTGCTGAATAGCTGCAAAATGCTTCGCACGCCATTCCGCATATTGGGAGTATCTTAAACACAAAAAGCATTGTGTGCTTCGCACGCCATTCCGCGTATTGGGAGTATCTTAAATACACAGTGCGTTGCGTGCTTCGCACGCCATTCAGCAAATTGGGAGTATTTCCAATACACAATGCATTGCGTGCTTCGCACGCCAACCCCACGGTAAGATCCACCACGTGGCTTTGAACCGGGTACTTTTATGGTATTTTACGTTTTGATCGATTTTGGGGGAACCAAGTGAGCTATAAGGTCGCGCAAAAAAACAAAATGTGCAGAATAACATCCTACATTTATATTTGTAGAAAAAAAACTCTAAAAAAACATTTATTCTCGTAGGAAAATCTCACAAAAATAGTTACTTCCGGTCAAAAAACGTGATTCCGGTTGTTGGATTTTTCTGGCTAACGAACTCGTCCGAGCGACGTAGACAACCAACATGTGTACCAAATTTGGACCAAATCGGACTTAAAATGCGGCCGCTAGAGTGTGAACATGTATGATTTTTAATGACACCCCAAAACGTGTTCTGGGAACCATGATCGATGCTCATTTGCTACTCCCGACCTTGGGTCTTACCATAAGGGCCACTGCAATAGCTCATTTTTCCTATGGAAATTCGCTAACAACAACAAAATTTAAGAAAATCAAATACGTGTTTACTGTTTAGGTACAGATCTAAATTTACCTCGTGCCAAGTTCATTAATCTAGCTCGTTTTTGTGTAATAGTGTTTTCACACATACGGGCGGACACAATTTATACATATTATATATTTTCCCCTCTTGAGTCGTTGGTGCACCGAAATCTCGACTCGAAAATCAGATAGCTACCGAAATCGCGCCTCAAGTCGAATGGAAACTTCCTAGAACTCTCTCGGGTGGAAAAACTAGCCCGAAGTATTTACTTACAGTCTCTAGTTAAAGTATGTTTCCAGTTTGTAAACATACGTATTATATTAAACTAGCTGGCCCAATCCGGCTTTCCACAGGTAGACAAATCAAAGTTAAATGTATATCAACAAAAAATATACTACATCAATAAATATATTACACTATGTATTTCTTATGGGGATTTTTAGTAACTTTGACCCACCCCCCCAAACCTCCCCAAACTTTAGAATTTTTTAAAACCCTTTCTTATCTGCACCTACGGCCCTAGAGGAAGCTCCATACCAAATTTCATTCCAATCCGTTCAGTAGTTTTAGAGAAATCGTGAATTAGTAACTTTGACCCCCTAACCCCCCTAAAATTTCGATTTTTTTAAAACAATTTCTTAGCGAGCACCTAGGGCCCTAGAGGAAGCTACACACTAAATTTCATTCCAATCCGTTCGGTGGTTTTTTTTAGTAACTTTGACCGCCCCAAACCTCCTCTAAAATTTCGAATTTGTTTTAAAACCTTTCTTAGAGGGCACCTATGGCCTTAGATGAAGCTACATAACAACTTTCGTTCCAATCCGTTCAGTGGTTTTGGAGAAATCGTGATTTAGTAACTTTGACCCCCCAAATCCCCGCTAAGATTTCAAATTTTTTGAAACCTTTTCTTATCAGCACCTACGGCCCTAGAGTTTACATACTACATACCAAATTTTATTCCAATCCGTTCAGTAGTTTTAGATAAATCTGGAATTAGTAACCTTGACCCCTCAAACCCCCCTAAACTTTCGAATTTTTTAAAACCCTTTCTTAGCGAGCACCTATGGCCTTAGAGGAAGCTACATACCAAATTTCGTTCCAATCCGTTCAGTGGTTTTGGAGAAATCGTGATTTAGTAACTTTAACCCCCAAACCCGCAATAAGATTTCAAATTTGTTTTAAAACCTTTCTTATCAGCACCTACGGCAATAGAGGAAGCTACATACCAAATTTCATTCCAATCCGTTCAGTGGTTTTAGAGAAATCGCGATTTAGTAGCTTTGACCCCCCCCCCAAACCTACCTAATATTTCGAATTTTTTGAAAACCTTTCTTAGTGAGCACCTATGGCCCTAGACGAAGTTACATACCAAATTTCTTTCCAATCCGTTCAGTAGTTTTTGAGAAATCGTGATCAGTGTGTCAGTGGATTTGGCTTTTATATATATAGATATAGAATGCAATAATGAAACGGTCTAGGGTACCTGCTGGACAACAGGCAATTTTTCAGTGAACCGCGATTCGTGAATATGTTCGATTTTACATCGTGTCTAGGAATTAAATAGAGAAATTCACCCCCCCCCCCCCACCCCGGACCAAGACGCGGGGCCCCCGAAACTGCCCCAAGGCCCCCCCCCCCCCCCCCCCCACCAGTTCTGATTGAGAAGGCATCTCGCTAAGAAATGTGGCTGTTTTGTAATTCGGTGTTGTGGAACCTCTGAAGGTTTTTGAGTTGTCCGATTTGGACAGCCATAAAGAAATAAGAAGATTTTGATCTTACGGTCAAAAAGTTTTGAATTATAAAACGTCTTTTCCTGAAGTTTAGTTATATTGAAAGCCACGTCACTCTTCGTATTTATCCTTTAACAATTATGAGTTTCAAAACTGAATTGATAGTTTGTGTTAAGGCTTTGATGCACCTCAAAATATTGGGTCTATTTCACAGAAGTATGATACTATAAAACCTTACACTTGTAACGTCATAACACGGTGTAGAACACGTTTATTTCAGTAATGTTGGTCACCTACAATAGAGCATTAAGGGGGTGATACCCTGCCGCCATATTCAATCTGATTCCCATAAGAGCAATGCCACAGAATAAGTCATTTTTCCCGTTAATTCCTGGGATAAATTTAAAAATTTGGTTTCATTATGAAGTACTGTCATATGCGGATGTTGATTGCTGAATACATTTTCAAAAACCGTTTTATTGTTTTCATAAACGTATGATATAAATAGCAAATTTTATTCATTTTTTACTCAGTTGCAAGAAGAAATATTGCAAAAAACCTTAGCAATCAACACCCACAATCTATTTAACTTTAAGAAACAAAATACAGCTTTCGTTTTTTGACGAAATAACACAAAAATATGCTTAAAAGTGAAGGTATTGTTAGGTTATTAGCGAACTTCTATAGGAAAAATGAGCTATTGCAGTGGCCCTTATGGTAAGACCCGGGAGTAGCAAATGAGCACCGATCATGGTCCCCAGAACACGTTTTGGGGTGTCATTAAAAATCACATATACAGGGTGACAATTAAGTCTTGAAACGGATTAATATTTCGTATATAAGGAAAATTTTAAGGTAGATGTGATTCAGGTACCTACTCTATGTAAAAATACTATTTTATTAAGATTTCAATAATAATATTCGCCATCTTGGATCCGCCATTTTGAATGTAACTTTTTTTTTTAATAGGAAGGTTGTCATGTGATACATCATTTCGATGTAGAACTTCAAGAAAAAAACCAACGGTGAAATTTACACATCCATATCTTTAACCGTTTAAAAATGGCGGCCAAAAAACAACGAAATCGTGTTTTCCGATTTTGCTCCATTTTGCTGTACTATTTTTTAAAATACTAATTATTATACATTTTGGATTTAGAATTAAATAAGCTTTCAAACGATGTGCCACACAATGATATTTGGGATTTTTTAAATTTTTGAGTTGCAGCCATTTTGATTTTTTCATAATTGATTTGAAGTGGTCCTACGAGAATAAATATTTTTCAGAGTTTTTTCTACAAATATAAATGTAGGATGTTATTCTGCACATTTTGTTTTTTTACGCGACCTTATAGCTCGCTTGGTTCCCCCAAAATAGATCAAAACGTAAAATACCCTAAAAGTACCCGCTGGTGTAAAAGTAAATACCATCCATGTGGTGGATTTTACCGCGAGGTTGGCGTGCGAAGCACGCAATGCATTGTGTATTGAAGATACTCTCAATACGGGGGTTGGCGTGCGAATAGGTTATTATAGGTTATTTTAACATTGAAATTGATAGCCAACTTCGCCGTTTTGAATTTAAGGAGCCGAGCCACAGTGCATTGCACGCCAAACCCACATTGGGAGTATTTTCAATACACAGTGCATTGCACGTCAACCCCCGTATTGGGAGTGTTTTCAATACACAGTGCATTGCGTGCTTCTAAATTTTCTATAGCCTAAATTTGTCTACTCATTATAGGCTATAAATATAAAAAATAAAAGGTCAGCTCCTAGCATAGGAAATACGAAACTTGCGTAGCAGTGAACGTGTTAAACACCAATTTCCATTTCAACATGTTAGCCCACGGATTGGAAAATTTAATCAATAAATTAAATTAAATAGGTACAATACGTGCTTTTTTGTCTTATCCAATCCTAAAATCACTATGTGATTACCGCGGTTTCGGGTAACCTATGTGCTAATCTTCAGATCCCAGAAATAAATTTAAAGTAATTCCCTTCATTAGGTCGTCAAAACATTAAAGTTTATATACAAAACAAAAATCACAAAAACACGTCACCTAATGAAGGGAATTACTTTTAATTTATTTCTGTGATCTGAAGATGGGTAAATAGGTTACCCGAAACCGCGGTAATCACAAAGTGATTTTAGGATTGGATAAGATAAAGAAGCAGGTATTGTAACTATTTAATTTAATTTATTGATCCAATTTCCATGCTTATTTTTAAAACGTTGATATAGTTACCCATGTAAAATATTATAGGATCTAAGTAAGGATGATGAATGATTTTGTTTTGTTAGAGTAAAGTATTTTTGTCGAACCTTCATAGTTTTCTTATTTAATAGATCAGATCAAGCTCACAAGAGAGTAAAGGCTTTAAATGGAAAACCTTTAATCGTTTTTTTGAGAAATTAAAGAATATGTAGTTAAAATATTTGTAAACGGCCGCCGTTTTCCAATACGGCGATCAACCTTAGAATTTCTTATGGGACACCCTGTATTTTATGATGATTTTGGATTTTACAAATTGTTTTAAGACTTTTTTATTCTTGGCTTTTTTTTATACTACTAACGTTTAAAAGTTAGAGGGGCGCAGAACACCCTAACTGAGCGGAAGATACCTCCGTATTGGAAATATTTTCAATACACAGTGCATTGCGTGCTTCGCACGCCAACCTCAGTATTGGAAATACAGTATTTTCAATACACAGTTCATTGCGTGCTTCGGACGCCAACCTCGATATTGGGAGTATTTTCAATTCACAGTGCATTGCGTGCTTCGCACGTCAATTTTAGGCCTATGTGCTATAGACGCACATGTGTGTCCGCTTTAAAATATTAGTGATTATTATGTAGAAAGGTTCAAAAAATAAAGTAATTTCTACGCATTTGGGCTATAAATATAAAAAAAGAAAGGTCAGCTCCTAGCATAGGAAATACGAAATTTGCGTAGCAGTGAACTTGTTAAACACTAATTTGTTAAAAATTTTATATAATTACCCATGTAAAATATTGTAGGATGTAAGGATGATGAATGATTTTGTTTTGTTAGAGTAAAGTATTTTTGTTGAACCTTCATAGTTTTCTTATTTAATAGATGAGATCAAGCTCACAACTCACAAGAGAAGAGAGTAAGGCTGTAACCTACTGCATCCATGTGTATTGTACGTTGCAGTTTAATCAAGTAAATCTAAATATTAGTATGCATGCAATGCACAATGATGTAAAATATGTTGTTGGATCGTCTGTTGTGTTGTCTATTTTATAATTTAACTTGCACTTTTTAAACCTAGTATTAATTTTACTGCTAAGTTTCGGGATTTCGGGGGGGGGGGGGGGGTTAGGGGGGTCAATTACAATGGCTACGATCTTGCTGTCAATTACAATATGTATAAATCTGTGATTGGAACCAAACATTTCTGAACATTGTCCAAGAATTGATCCAGGTTAAAAATCTTATTTGATTTTACCGATGCGGTAGGCCTACAGCGTCGAGTTTTATCCCTAATCACATCTATCGAGCATACTAGGCCTAATATACGAATTGGAATTATAAAAGGTAAAACAATTCTACTACAGGTTATGCTATACGTCTGATATACGGCATTTTCTTTTAGTACAAGTTGTTATTTATGATTCAAACTCCCAGAACTCGAGTGCGACAAAGTTGTCGCAAGAATCGCTTTCAATCTCTTTACCAATATCGATATATAATTATTGGATATTAGCAGGCTACAGTTCGTTATATTGTAACGAACTGGGATTAGTGAGGGAAAACATTTCCATCCGGGTACACGCAACCATCCCCAATCTAATGATGAATGAATGAATACCGGCGTATGTGTATGTAGTTAAAACCTTAGCAAATGTCCGCCAATTTCCAATATGGCGGTAAATTTTCGAATTTCATGGAACACCGTGTATTTTATAGGCCTAATGATTTTGGATTTTACAAGTTATTTTAAGACTTTTTTGTTCTTAGTGTTTTTTTTAATACGACTAAACGTTTAAAAATTGAGTGATATTAAGTTTTAAAAACACCCGAACTGAGCGGAAGATATTTTTGTATAGAAACGTTTTTAACCAATGGAAACGCTCATTTAACACTAACAAAACATTGTTTGAACAAACAAATTATTTTTTAAATAAAAAGTAAGGTTTCGTTAATTTTTTAAAACCATAATACAGAGGAATACGGTGACAACACTACAAATTAGTCACACATGAAAAATAAAGTTGGTCACAGATGCTCAATATCAGCTGATTCAAAATTAGGTCGAATCCAAAAAGCATCATAAAAAATTTTCCAATACAAAAACAGTAAAAATTATACTTTAAAATGTAACTTGTAGTCTAATAAACAGAGAGGGCTTTCGTTAAACGACAATTTGAAATAAACGGTACCAGATAACTGCCACATACTTTCTCCCAGTTGAAACTTTATACCTTCCCAAGAGTAGCATAGGAGGTGGTTATTTAGTATTGCAAAAGTATTACATACCATGGAAAGTATTAGATGCATGTGACACACATCCATATTATATTATTAAATTATAATATTATTATTATCAAAACTATTCAATCGATTTCGAACAATTCGCACCAAACATGTCAATCAGGCCTGTATAGATGCACGAAAAAAAGTTTTGACAAATTTTGAAAAACAACCCCCTTTTTGGCTAAAACCCCCCAAAATCAGTTATTATTATTATTATTAGGCTATTACATAAACGAGAATTTTTACAAAGATGCGGTTTTTTGCATATGGTAGGGTACATTAATGGCTACAAATAAGCCAAATTTTATCAAAATCGTTAGAACCGTTTTTGAGAAATTTTGATTTTTCTCGTTTTTTTGCCATTTTGAGGGGTAAAACCCCTTAAAAATGAAGAAATTGACAAAAAATGAAAAAACGCCTGGAGATATTCCAGAACTACATCTACACATCAAATTTCATCAAAATCGTACGTTTGGTTGTGTCTCCAGCTCTGTACACATTCTAACAGACACACGGACAGACATCACCAAAAAAACACTTTTTTGGGTTCAGGGAGCACCAAAACAAATTATTCCACTAAAAATATTTTTGGGTTCATGGAGCACCAAAACAGATAATTTCGCTAAAAATTTAAATTTGAAAATTTGGACGAAAACAATACTTTCTCCATATACTACGTATAGGGGGGAGAAAGAAAAAATGAGAATCAACAGCTGATATTGAATATCTGTTACCAACTTCATTTTATACTAACTTAATTGATAAGTTGATTATTAAAATTGTACACCCTTCTAACATTTAAACGGTTAGTCGTACCGGTATATAAATAACCCCCAAGAACAAAAAAAGACTTATAATAACTTGTAAAATACAAAATCATCATAAAATACAGGATGTCCATAAGAAATTCTTGAGTTGACTGCCATACTGGCAAATGGCAACCATTTACAAATATTTTAACTTCATATTTTTTTATTTCTCAAAAAACAAGGAAAGGGTCCCCACTATTTAAAGTTTGCCGTCAAACTTATAGTTTACAAGATACCGATGGTGGCCCATTAAAAAAAAAGACACCCCGTAGAATGTAAAGGGGTAAAATGTTAGAAAACAGGTCTTGAATATTGATAACTTAACGGGGTTCTATATTCTAAGAAAAACTGTACCAAGTGAAAACAAAGCCTTCGTACCTGGCGGAGGAATGCGGTGGACATAAGGGCTTCGGTACCGTTATAGTGTACGACTAGGTCAAGGGGTGGGTAGGCCTGGAAAGTAAACGAAAGTATAAATCAAGATAGTTCGGTCACTGATAATCCGGACCTTCGGATAATTCGGAAATAAAACGTAGAAGGGCGAGTTTACTTCCGCCGAGAGATCCACGACATCTTGAAATTGTTAACTTCTTTTAATTAAGGGTCTGCTGTAGTGGCGGCCATCTTGGATTTTTATCCCATAAGAGAAATATTAAATTTCAAACCATTTATTTCGTTTACTTTTGATCATAAAATTGTTTGCAAGGTCTCATTTTAAGCACAGTCACAGTACGCATCCGTCTTGCAATTTACATTTCTTTAAACGCTTTTTATTTCTTATATAATTGACATTTTGTAAGTAAAAAGTTTGAATTTTTTTCCTAACACAATACAAAATTAATAATGAAAACTAATTTGCAAGCCGGATCCGAAATTTTATAAAGAATATTCAGTTTTTTTTTTCAACACTCAATTACAAAAGATAAAATGGTTTGAAATGAGGCAATGTCAAGGCGTTCAGCTGCAAGAAATTGCACTGTTTAGATACGGTTATAGAGAGAAGCGGTTGCATTTCCGGTTGCTTTCTCGTTTACTGGAGCAGACCCTTAAGGCTCGGGTCCCTAAATTCAAAACGGCGAAGTTGGCAACCAATTTCAATGTTAAAATAACCTAACCATACCTTCACTTTTAAGCATATTTTTACGTTATTTTCATCAAAAGCTGTACTTTTTTTTCTTAAAGTAAAATAGATTGTGGGTGTTGATTGCTAAGGTTTTTTGCAATATCACTTTTTCCAACTGAGTAAAAAATTAATAAAGTTTACTATTTTTTGCTATTTATGTCATCCGTTTATGAAAACAATAAAACGGATTTTGAAAATGTATTCAGCAATCAACATCCGCATATGGAAGTACTTCAAAATGAAACCAAATTTTGTAATTTATTCCACGAATTAACGAGAAAAAATGACTTATTCTGTAGCATTGCTCTTACGGGAATCAGATTCAATAGCGCGGACAGGATACCCCCCCCCCCCCCCTGCTTGAACTTAGAACCAAATTATATTCCTCGGCATTATACATTATTTCATAATTGCATTCTAAGATCTTTCAGAATAGCATACGTGCAGATCAAAAAATGTTCATTAGCTATAAAACCAAAACAGCACGAATTCCATACAACAGTTAATTTAAGCGGTAGGAGAATTCTATAATAATCGATTGAGAGAATATCAGATAATATTGTGCGAACGTATCATTCATAGTTCACTGGCGACTCGTATCCTCTCTAATTAGTATTAGATTTATTATTTCAATGTGTACATATAGTTATATAAGCGAGTCCCATAGAGGCTCGTGTTTCAGCCGATGGGTTCGAAGCAGGTATTTTACTAAAAGAAACTGAAACTTCTTTCAAAATAAAACATGGAATAGGTTCTCGCGAAAGACGAGTTCGTCTAATCCTATATTATAGGCTAACCCATCCTTAAGCTTTTCTTGCGTCCCAAAATAAATTCACTCTCGTCAAGATAGACAAAAGACATAGTAGCCTATATACAAGTTGTTTGAAACAAAGTAATTCGTTATTTTCTGTAGGCATTGTTGACAAAAGACATAGTAGCCTA